>JALLBK010000441.1:0-37528 GCA_036940085.1 Discostella pseudostelligera | reverse complement strand
CATGTATGGATTTTTAATATAGCGTAGCTTTATTTTAATTCATAGTAAGCCAAAGTCTATCAGCAGTGGTATCATGCCTCCATCCATCCACCAAGTATAAAAGTTGGAGGAGTTGTTGATTTGAGAGCTGAGAGCCACCTCTCTCTAGAGAGAGCAGCTCAGAGAGGCTGAGATAGACGAGCTGATACTCCCTTCTCTGCCACGTGTAATTCTTTGGAGTCGAGTCATCCTGTCTCCCGCCAAATCAATGCCACGTGTAACATTGTGTCTCCCGCCAATTCAATGCCACGTGTAAGAATGGGAGTCGAGTCCTTGATTGTGTCTCCCGCCCAATCAATGCCACGTGTAATTC
This sequence comes from Discostella pseudostelligera, assembly GCA_036940085.1. Classification (NCBI taxonomy): domain Eukaryota; phylum Bacillariophyta; class Thalassiosirophyceae; order Thalassiosirales; family Thalassiosiraceae; genus Discostella; species Discostella pseudostelligera. Next base: position 37,176 of record JALLBK010000441.1, on the reverse strand, counting down.
TTTGGAGTCGAGTCCTCTAGAGTCCTCTAGTCTCCCGCCAAATCAATTGGCCTCAGCTGGCCCTCGAGAATTCCGCCATCCAGACCACCAGACCACCAGACCACCACCATGACAGCGTCCGAGCGGATAGTTCGTCGTAGTGAAAGGCACTCCATCCGACACTGAAGCCGGTGTGATTCCGATCCCATCCGTACCATATCCGCATCGATTCAGCCCAACAATACCAACATCTCGTCAAAATGCCGCGTGAAAATAGCGGCCCGCCACCACCAAATCCAGTATTGACTGCCTACGAATCCTACCTTCGTGACACCCCCCTCATTACTCGATACGTCCTCAATGCCACCGTCATCTCGTACTTCACAAGCTTCTTCTTCAATCCAGCCTTCCTCCTGGCTAATATTCCAGTTTTTACAATATTCAAATTCCAACTGTATCGCATTGTGACGAGCCCTCTCATCTGTACGGATATTCTGTCGCTGTTCTTCACTTTTATGGGCTTTATGAATCACGGGGTTCGGCTTGAGCAATCTATGGGATCGAGTTTATTTGCAGCATTATTCTTTACACTGACAATTGTCACAAATATACTATTTTTGATTCTATCCATTTTACTGTGGGGTGTGACAAACAGTAGTAATTATCTGGCGGCAGCTTCCTTGGGAATCTGGACAGTATTACTTGGGATCATTGCGGTGGAGTGCTCCGAGGCCCCGCGAGATACGAAACGACGTTTATTCTTCATAGAAGTGCCAGCACTCTATTATCCGTTAGTGTTGTTGGCGCTATTTAGCATGTTTGCGGGTGTTAAGTTACCGTACTGTTTGGGTGTTGCCGTTGGATATGCATACGGGCATGGGAAGTTGAATAGATTGAAGGTTAAGGTGGAGACTGTAAGTATTGATCCGATCAGATTACATGTCAAGTCAGTGCAATATCATAATTTGGAAAATCGATGCTGACAATCCTCTTCACAACATCATTTTAGGCAAGGAAGTGGGAAAACCGCGATGCTGGAGGGTGTTTGAGTGGTTTTGTACAGAGAGCTGGATTTGTCACTTTAGGAATGGCTAGTGGTCCCAATGCTTGGCTAACAGGGAATGGAGGAACTGGGCGAACCGGGAGTAGTAGCAGCGGCGGCGGTGGGGGAGGAGGACCAGTACCGGTACGCGCTCCTATTGATCCAGCATCTACCGCTACATCTTCATTCCCTTCGACCGGTGGACGATCTCTTGGTGGCGAGAAAAGAGGATTATTGTCTCGAGGGACAAAACCACCGAAAACAGCTGAGGAAAGAGCAGCTGTGCTGCAGCGAGCAGCGGAGAGGCGGAGACAGCAACAAGCACAAGAGGATGGAGATCCAGGGGTTTGAATGATGTTAATTTTCGCTGCATACTTCCAATCTCTGCACGGGCTACTACACACCTGACTACAATATCAACACAATCACAAGGAAATCATGATCAATTGCAGTTCTAGTTTGATCGTATTCCCTCTGAATCAAAGAATAAATGGGTACAATTGTGCTTGTCGTTTGTTCATGTCATTCGCCAAGTAGTAGTATCAGACCTCTCCATAGAATCTTCTTCGATATTAGTTACCAATATTTGCATGTATCAAAGAATTAATTACTCCATGGCGATGGGCGATGAGCAAGCTATGACCTGCACTTCGAATCCTACTTTGCTGCAACGTAGCTACAACGTAGGACTTAGTATGATTGAGCCCCATGAGCCGTCATCGTCATCAACACCCAACACAACTTCCGGTTTCCGGTTCCGCCAAGCAATGGCCATCCACCGATCGTACGCCATAGCTTCCCATGCCATTGCCATGATTCGATTAGCAACATGTCAAGCACTCGTTCAGTCTAACTGGAACGCCGGTCGACAACAACAATAGCTTTAGTATGGTGACTCGGATATCTTTCTTGGCATCTTACCTGATCGCCGTCGCCGTCGCAATCGTCGTGTACACATCATTTGCAGAGAATTCTCTTGTCGATTCGGATCTACTCATCATATTTGCCACTGAAGATACCAACTCTACATCTTCCGTTATCAACAACCAGGCTTCTTATCATGGCTCATTAATACCTCTCCAACTGTCGGACATCGTCGGTTTCTTCTGTGCTGCACTTGGGCTTATCATCGCAGCTGGCGGGGGAATAGGTGGCGGTGGAATTCTAGTTCCAATCTACATCCTCATTCTTGGTTTCCTTCCCAAACATGCAATTCCATTGAGTAATGTGACTGTACTTGGGGGAGCTGTCGCCAGTACTCTGCAAAATATGAGAAAGCGACACCCAGCCGCTGATCGGCCACTCATTGATTGGGATCTGATTGTTGCGATGGAACCACCCACCGTCGCCGGAGCGTTGATAGGGGCAAACCTAAACGAGATATTACCTGAGGCAGTGATTGCTGTGATGTTGTCGTTGCTTTTATCATTCACTGCCTATGCAACATTGAAGAAGGCCCGGATAATGCACCAGAAGGAGACTGAAAAGATAAGGAAGTCGCATGCTGTTGGAACGTTGAATGAGTATCTCTTATTACATGATAATCCACCGATCGAGCATGAGGAAAACGACTGCTTGCAGAGCAACAACACTAGTTCCATACATTTTGCTCACTGCCACCAACCGATCCACTTCGATCAGGACTGCGAATTCGAAGACGAACGAAGTATTGAAGATTTGCCGGAGTTTGGTGATCCAATCACCTTGAGCTACATCACAGAGGAAGAACGACACCCCAAAGCAAGGAGCATCATCCTGATTTTTGTAATGTTTTGCGTTGTTCTAATCATCAATATACTGAAAGGTGGAGGCGGATTTCAATCGCCAGTGGGCATAAGATGCGGCTCGAGCTTCTTTTGGTGTGCACAAGGACTAATACTTGTTTGGATATTTTTCATTTCATGGCGTGGCAGAAGATTCCTCCTGAAAGACACGGATAGGAAGATCGAGGCAGGCTACATCTATCTCGATGAAGACGTAAAATGGGATAAGAAGTCTACGATCAGATACCCGCTCATAAGCACCCTCGCGGGATTCTTCGCAGGCATGTTTGGAATTGGAGGAGGCATTATCAAGGGTCCACTTATGCTCGCCATGGGAATTCATCCTGCAGTGGCATCGGCGACATCTTCATGCATGATTCTGTTCACTAGCTTCACGGCCACCTCTACATTTTCAGTTTATGGCCTCATGATACCCGATTATGCAATTGCATGCTCTATCCTGGGGTTTGTTGCCACGTATCTCGGGCAAACTTTTATGTCACGTATTATAGCGAATTCAAATCGCAATTCTTATATCGCATTCTCCATCGGCTTGGTTGTGTTGTTATCGGCTATATTAATGACATTGGAGTTTGTGCTGCAATTGGCATCTGGTGAGACGGAAGAAGTTGGTGGAATCTGTGGCAATCACGTGAATGAGCATCCGTCATAATGAACAATCGTTGAGTTCATTATTGTATTGTAGTGTTTTATCTTGCATACCTAGCTGTAAATGAATAACAAGCATGTTCAACTGACATATTACAATGAGATTTACAAGTTAGGAGTTTGAGATTGCTAAAGTAGTTCACGGAGAGGCCGCAGTAGGGCAGCCTCAATACATTCGTTCATCATCAGCCAGTGTTTCAGCACTGTCTTGTTCAACCCACCGGCGAGCAGAGTCACTCTCCATCTCTCGCTTTTACATAAAGCTAGCCAGCACCAACAGCACGCTCAACAAGCTTTCTCGAATAGCTCGATCCGCCAAAATAGTATCCTCGCCATTCGTTTTCCAAACTCTGAAGGTTCTGAGAAGGAGCATTGCACTACCGATGACAGATAGTATCACTTTCCTCGTGTCTGGTGTCGATAGTAGTGAAGCAACGCCAGACATGGATTTGCATGATGTTTTGAAAGATTCTCCTCGTGTTGCCAGCTCCCTAATCCATGGAATCAATGATGCAGCACACGCCGAAATAGCCGAGATAAGCGAGCACACAAGTGCCACAGCCGACGCAGTATTTTTACCATGCTTTACGGGAATCGTTTTGATGCCAGCTCGTGCATCCCCTTCGCAGTCTGTAATATCCATGAGAATTTCACGGCTGATATGCAAACAGTATCATGAGCTAGGCGTTTGATCAAAGAAAATGATGCTAAAGAGCGGGAAGACCTACCTCATGATTCCAGCAAATAAAGCCACAACTAGAAATGACAGCGGACTTCTGAATATCATGTGAAACGGAGGAGGGCCGGAAGTAGCTGCAATACTAGCAACACTACTAATCTGACTTTCCATAAAGGTGCGATCGCTGCATAACACATGCCATGCCGCCAATCCACTCGTTACCGGGCTCATACTGACCAATGCTGCACAACTCAAATTTTTGATCCATGTCAATGGTTTCAGATGGACAGTGTACAAATACGTAATGATCGCCCCACCCACGACCATGAGACGTGATATTGCACCAGGAACAAATGCCGAAGATAGTAGTAGCATTGCGTATAGGTATGAATCGAATGTTTTGGCAATAGATAAGGGAACTTCTCCTTGCGCTAGTGGATGATAGTGATCATTTTCAGGGTGCCCATCATCGGTTGTGGAATCAACTCCACTTCGTGCATCGTAGTAATCATTGGTGATCATACTTGTGGATGTCACAAGTAGTAATGATATTAATACCATGACAATGGATGGATGTTTTAACAACGACAGTAGCAATGTCGATGACGAAGCATTGAATGGTACGGAAGAGGTTGACTGCCAAAAGTGAACGGCCTGATGCACACCCAGCACGTGAAAGAGAGTAACGATGGGGAAATTGCTTGGCCGACATAACAGGAAGAGTTGTGTTAGATATGGTCGGATGTACTGGATCTTATCCTTCTCTTGATCGGAGGTGGAAGGAGATGCATTATGAATGAGTGACCGTCGGATTGCCGTCGTCATTATTTTTTGATGTCGCCGTCGACATCGTTCCTCGCCTGGCCCCAGCACCAGCGACGGAGATTGAATGCTAAGGCATGATACCGACTGCCTAACTCTCGGAGGGAGAGCGAAAGCGTTGCATAGTTGAGGAGCAGTAACGGCGATGACTACTCCTAGGACTAAAGCCAGATTCATTTGTCTTGTCATGGTTTGCTGCCTTGGTCCTTGGTGTTGGTGTTGGGTTTGGGTTCGTCGCGGGCAGAACTTTTAGGTGACATCAAAAAATGGCGGGAGAGGTGACACATAGGGAAAAGATTTGAATTTTGAAATTTATTGAGCGCCATGTGTGTCACGTCGTAATCAGTACTCCTACGTAGATTGTCTGTTCCTTCGTGTTGCAGTCGGAAATTTTGGATCTTTGGGGCTTCCGCCCCCTTTTCATCCCATGCCCCCCCCTTTCCGACAGTTCGCGATCAATCTACGCCGCCCACCGACGATTCCAACGACACAACGAACTCATGACCATGACGCACCTGCTTCGACATCCCTACCCGGCAATAGCTGCAGGAGCATCATCACTTCTCCTCTCTTGCAAGCTACAGCGTCGAAATGACACATCTACTAGCTGCGAGAGCCTCCCCGATATTTCTGCTGGTTTGCTCTTTCTTGGCACTGGATCATCGTGAGTTGCTCGCCCATCACCCATCAATTCTATCTCCTTTGCCATTGCTAGAGGTTGATTCTATTTTGCTGTCTCTAATTCCAAAACCTGGTCAATATTGCCTACCCGACTCACTCATTATCGCAGCACGGGATGCCCAAGACCGAACTGTTCTCTTCTCTTCAATTCAAATGTAAACTCAAATCCACCAATATCATACATGGCTGTAAAAGACACGTACATACAGCAAATGAAAAAGACGTGCCAAGTGAGCAGCATGGCAACTCGTGGCAACCCACGATACAACAAAAACTACCGTGGCAATCCAAGCCTTATGATAATCCACCAAAATAATGACACATTGAGAGGGGAGCTTCTAGATGACGATGATTCGGGTACGAAGGAGGCGTCAATGTACAAAACTGTAGTCATTGATGTTGGCAAGACTTTCACTGAGAGTGCATTACGATGGATGCCGCAATGGGGTCTCACAACAATTGATGCAGTGGTTTTATCGCATGAGCACATGGAGTAGGTTACTACTGTTTCTCGACTATTTATGGAAAGATTCATCTTGCACGCCTCACAACTTCCATCTCGTCTCTGAAAATTAGTGCGATTGCTGGCCTTGATGATCTTCGTGGTTTCCAAATGCAGCCTATTCGTAATCCCAAAACAGGGATACCAGAGCAAACACCAATTTCTGTGTATCTATCACAAACGTGTCTGAAGGCACTGAGGGCACAATTTTTCTATTTATTTCCAACGGTTAATCTCAACCAATTCTCTAGTAAGGTCGAAACAGTCGCGGTGGCAGGACAGAGTGTAGCTTCCGATGGGACAAGTATACGGCGGCACGTGTCAAAATTGGATTTTTGCGTTGTACAGAACTTTCATCCATTTGTGGCCGCTGGTCTACGCATGATTCCTTTGCCTGTAATGCACGGCGAAGATCTGATATGCAACGGATATGCATTTTCATTGAATAGCGGCGATGGCAAGAAGAAAACAAATGTTGTTTATGTGAGTAGAATGAACTGCAACAGATATGATATTTATTTGTTCTTTGCGAGACAAGAGGACTGACGTATGATCGGAACAGTTGTCGGACATCAGCCGCATGCCGGCGGACACGGAAAAGTTTATCTTGGACAAGCTCCCTCCCACGGATATACTCGTGATCGATGCGCTTACATTAGATGCGATGAATCCTACCCATTACAACCTTAAACAGGCATTAGAACTTGTGCGTCGATTGCAACCGAAACGCACCTTTGTGGTGGGCATGAGCTGTGATCTTTTTCTTCCCCACGACGAAATGAATAAAGAATTGGAGAAATTGGATATACAAATAGAGTTAGCGTATGATGGTCTGCTCTTGGAGATGCAATGATGAACGGCTACTGAGTTGCATTCGATGGACGCCCGCTATGAAAAATAATTGTGTAGTGCGAACACCTATTTGCTCAATAGAATGATTGTATTTCTAGTAGTAATTACCCCTCCATCTTACCCCAGCACTGCATATCTGGCCCCATCCTTCATTTACGACGAGCACCATCGTCATCATTACTAAGACTGCGACTCCTGCTTCGACTATCACTAGAATACGAAGGACTTCGTCTACCTCTCACTTTCTTTTCACGACGCCTAGGAGCAGAATCCGATCGGGATCGAGAACGTGATGGTGACGATTGTTTCCTCTTTAGATTTCTGGCCTTTCGATTCTGTGGAGGGGAAGGTGAACGACTTCCTCTCCTACTCCTGCTAACGCTCACACTTTGCTGACTGTCATCACTACTGTAGCTTCGACTGCTGGCGCTACTACTCCTGCTACTGCCGCTGGGACTACGCGAGTAGGATGGTGCCCGTCTATTCTCCCTCGTGCCACGTGCAGGGCCACTCGATCGCGTTCTGTCACGACGAGATGATGATTGACTGGCTTCCTTTGCCTCACGAGATGGTTGAGATGGCGAACGATTACTACTTTTCTTATCTCCCGCATTCTCCGGAATTCTGGAAGTAGCAGCCGGTGGGCTCTGCGACTTCTCCTGCTTCTCTGAGACTAGCTTGTCACCCCACCTACTACGTCGACTATTTCGAGGTGCTCCCTCACTCTTGAAATCATTACCCTCATCATCTTCCACAACTTTCTCATCATCATTGCATGAATTACCACCATGAGATGATGCCGGTGGGATCGGAGGGGAGGGTGCCCCCGGACCGTCGGCGACGGGTTCACTCTTTCGTTCGCCAATAGGTGGTGGTGACCTTGATGTTTGGTCCTCGCTAATCTCATCATTCATGCTCGGATGCTTCTTGTCACGATAATTGGAGCGTGATTTTGGTGATGACGACCTCGATGCCTCCTCCTCCCGCATATTCGACTGCTTTTTTGATGGGGGATCGACGCTAACGCTGCCATTGGAACTACTACGGCGATGGCGTGAGTTTGCATCCTTCATCGAGCGGTGCTTCGCATTCCGACTGCCCGATCTGGAACGCGATGAGTTGCTCTCAATACTCCGACTCCGTGACGGGGAGCTGCTGTAGCTTCGCCTTCCGCGTCGACCTCTCTCGCGGCCCCGACTGAATTTGCGATCCCTTCCTCTTCGACTATCGCTGGAGTAGGATGAGGAAGAATATGATGTACTGCTGCGGCCACTGACGCTGCCAGAGGATGATGATGAGGTGTAGGAACTCGAGCTCTCGCTTCCACTGGATGTGCTCGGGGAGCGTCTCCTCATCGTGCGCTTATTATCCCTTTTCTTCTTCCTCCTCCTCCCTTCATCACCATCGTCATTATCTCTTCCTTTCCCCCCATGTTTCGCCTTCTTAGCATTCCTCCTCTCCTCTCGAATCCTTTGCCGCTCCAGCTTCCTTGCCGCCTTCTCTTGCAACTCCTTCTCTTTCTGCTTTTCCATTTTTTTGGCATGCTGTAATTCCCGATTGAATGCCTCCCCCTCCTTGTGTGTGTCGTCGGAGATGCCAAATGCGTTACGTAGACGTTCATTGCGTTTTTGTTGGAAGACTTGTTGTGCCTGGGCATTAGTGCCACCACGACCTCGACCTACCCCTCCTCCTCGCTGTGGTGCGCCGCGTTCGCGATTGTAATTTTGACTGTTGTTATCTCGACGCCCCATCCTATCGGAAGGCAGAGGATTATCCCACCGACGTTGCCGTGTCGGTGGGAGATGGCGATTGACATTCTTATTTTCTTCATGTTTCCCCTCCTCACTGCCCTCGTCATTTCCAGCAACATCAGACTCCTTCTCGCCATCTTCGGTGATCAATTTGATGCCCCCCTCTCCGTCCTCCTCTTCGATTGCATCGCTTTGTTGTATCTGCTGCTGTCTCAACAAATGAGCTCTTCTGTCCTCCTCCTCCTTCTCCCATCTATCTAATGTTTGTTTGCGTTCCCATTCGATCTCTTTGTCAATGTCAGTATCATTCATCCTCCCCTCTTCTTCTAATTGATCACGCAATTCCAACAGCCGCACCTCCAGCTGTCGTTTTTTCTCATGCAAGGCCAATGATTGAGTGCCCTCCTTGATGGCCTCGTCGGTGAGTAGCTTGTTACGACTGCTCTCCCCACGGCCACGGCCACCACCACCACCACCACCAAAGCCGCCGCCGCTGCCCGCGTTGGCATTCCTCCACGTGCGTTGCCATGACGAGGAGTTACGGACGTGACCGGCATTGAATTGGACGTGTCCGGAGGTGGCTGTGCCCCGGACGGAGGCGAGGCCGATGCCGTTGTACATGGTTTGGGAGGAGAGGCTATCACTGCTACGGCTCCTACCAGAGCTCGGCTATGGTGTGTTTGGTTTGGATTTTTTGTGGTCAGATTGTAGATTTTTTAGATATTGGTTGGTGGCGATGGTTCCCGCCATTTTTGTATCGCCAATATCGCTTTCCCTTCCTTCCCGCCATTCCCCTGCAACGAGCTTTCCCGCCAAATCCCCTCCCGCCAAAATATCTGCCACGTGTAAGTGCTTGAAGAATAGGCGGCCACTTCACTCGACCTTCCATCTTCCATCCTCTTCTCCCTCCACACTCCACAATAATGGAAGGCATCAGGAACAGGAGAGATGAGACAGATATCGTACCTCAATCATCTCTGTTCAATTAACTCCTGTTCCACCGGTGTTGGTGGCACTCTACTGCGCTGTTCTCTGAAAACAGTCAAGGATAATTTCAATTCATGTTTACTTCCTTGTTCACTATTCTCAATGCGGAGCAAAATAATATTAGCCGTCGATTTTATGGTAGATATAACCCTTCAAAACATGTTGATTGGATCTGCACACCAAAACGTTGGTTCTTTGTTCCGCTAAACTAACAGCATCGATACCATACAAACCATTTAGTTCTCTCCCGTGCGCTTCGTGACCAAAATCAAATGCTCTCCAAATTGCGTCGACACCGGTCCATGTACCACACCCACATCTTCATTAAAACAAACGGCATCGAAATTCTTCACCATCATACCAGGTCCAAACTCTCCAAGATTACCTCCATCCTTCGCCGAGGGACATCCACTCCACTCTTTGGCCGCCGCGGCAAACTTGTCCGGATCATTACCAACCTCCGCTTTAATTTCAAGTAGCTTTACCCGTGCCTCATCTTCGGGGAATTGACTGGGTCGGAATAAGATGTGTGAAGCCGTGGCCTTCTTTCCCCAATTGTTGTAGACGGATGAGATGGTGTCGATGAGGTTGTAGTGTTGTGTTTCGATAGTGGAGTGACGAATGACATTGTTGGGAGCGGAGTTGGGGGCGAAGGCGGATGCACTTCCGATGATAAGGACGGAGAGGAGGGCGAGGAGGAGGCGATTCATCATTGTAGTGGTGGCGGTGGCGAGGTGCGAAATTGGAGTGTAGTATCTAGATACTGATACTGAGTACTATTATGTGTTGCTGTTTTGCTGACACCGACGGATCTTCAAGGCCACATACGGTGGGAATCAGCACGCGTACGTGTTCAATGGATCTTTTGGTCTGTCTGTCGCAACACACCAAGCAAAGCAAAGCAAAGCAAAGATAAGAGAGCAAAAGCGTTTGTCATCTTCATCGGCCATAACTCGCGGGGAGATAAAAGCGGAGACCATGAAGCCGACATCTCTGGTAGCAGTGGTATTTATTGCCCTAAGCGGCGTCGAGGGCTTCGTCACATCACCAAGTAATTGCCATCGCCTCCGACATGGCGTTCGTGATATATCGCTATCGGCATCGGTAGAGAGTCAGCAGTATGCATTGCTATTCGACTGCGACGGTGTCATCATTGAGACTGAAGAGCTGCATCGGCTTGCATACAATACGGCATTCAACGAGTTCAACCTAAAAATCGCCGATGAACCCGTAGAGTGGACAGTCGCATACTATGATATTCTTCAGAATACAGTCGGAGGCGGGAAGAACAAGATGTTCTTCCACTTTCGAAACACAACCAAGGCATTTCCCACATTTGAGGACGGCAAGCCCGCCCCTACCACGCCAGAAGAGGAACAAGATTTAGTCGATCGACTTCAGGCCAGGAAAACAAACTTGTATAAAGATTTGATTGCAGAAAAGGCCAAGGCTCGACCGGGTGTACTCGAATTGATGGACGAGGCATTGGCAAATGAGAACATTCGAGTGGGTGTTTGTAGTGCATCCACGAAAGAGGCAGTAACGAAGGTCCTTGATGTTACACTCGGAGAAGAACGGCGGAAGAAATTAGATGTATGCATACTGGGGGATGATGTATCAAAACTGAAACCCGATCCTCTCATATACACTACGGCGGCCGAGAGATTGAACATTGATCCATCGCGGTGTGTCGTCGTTGAGGATAGCATTGTTGGGTTGAAAGCTGCCAAGGGAGCAGGGATGAGATGCATTATCACGTATACGACGAGTACCGAGAATGAAGATTTTTATTCACTGGGCTGTGATGCAAAGGTACCCGAGTTAGGAAGTAAAGGAGTTACGTTAGATATGATCTTTGGTCCGATGAAAGCGAATGGACTAGATGCGGAAATCCTTGTTGGTGTCAAGGACTGAGTGTGCAAAACACACGACGAACAAAGAATGGTCATATGTAAGAAATTGTTTATGATAGTTCGGTTCCACTGCGAATATGATCAAACTCCTACCAAGTAAATATTACGAATCACACTGTACATTCATCGTCATCCGTCAAATCCTTCACAAAAAGTATTAATTCACCATCTTCCAATGAATCGCGATTAATATCTTCCGCAGACAATTGTATCTCTTCCGGCTCCATTTCTCGATAGCCCAACCTTTCATAGAGTGCGATTGCGGCAATGTTGCATTTTCGCACTCGGAGATAGAGTCGTCGTTCCATGCATGAATCCGAATGTGCATCTGATACAAACTGTTCACATGCCCGTACAAGAGCGGAGGCAACGCCTTTCCGTTTCCATTTCTTATCCACGGCTAGGTTGTACATGTATGATCGAAGAATTTCATTATTCGATGATGATCTATCGTTCGCTGTCGAATATTGTAGTGCTGCTGACGTTGCTTCCGATTCATTATCCCCATCTCCATTAATATTATTGGTATTTCCAAGAAATGAACGTGCATCGACTTCAGCAAAACCAACCACTTTTCCATCTTTGGCATCGCACGCCACGATCATCTTTTGAAGGGATGTAGATCGTTTTGCTTTATCTGTTTGAATTACAGTTTGTTTATTTGGAAAGGTAGATTCCAACGATAAGACCGTCTTAAGTCGTTCTATTTGGAAGGTGATGAAATTCGTCTTCTGGGAGTAGAATTCTTCTGTGAGAATTCGAGCTGCTGGTCCGAGGTCTGTTTTGATGAGTAGTGGTTGATTGACACGAGAGAGAGAGAGANGTGAGAATTCGAGCTGCTGGTCCGAGGTCTGTTTTGATGAGTAGTGGTTGATTGACACGAGAGAGAGAGAGAGATTGTTATCCAAGATAAATGATCAGCCACAACTAAGATGGATATCGGATTGTATCCATTCACATTGATCACACTTACGGACAAATTGAGCATCTGTTATGAAGAATTCTCTCTGATCTCTATCAATGCTGACCACATTGCTTCTCGTAACTGATGTTCTGCTTGCATCTTGTGAGTAAATTTGTAAGCTACGCCGACGATAAATATTGGTTTCACCAAAGCTGCCGGATCGATGACAACATCGAGTGCCACCAACGATGAAACAAGTAGGAGATATTCGAGAATGCAGCAATCGTTCAGATAAAGTTGTACCAATACTTGTTCGAGATTGCCGACGCGATGTGTCTCTTATCACGCCTGCAGTAGAATAGATATTTGTGACGACGGCAAGGGCAATAATTGCATAGCTACGCCTTCGCCTCGGTCGTTCCGTCATGGTATTCTTCTCACTCTCGGGTGTAGCGGTACTTATCGTGGCGGCAATACCGGCGGTCTCCGGCGGCAATGGTCATGGTTGCGGTGGACGGTGATGCGACGGTGTGAGTGTGATGCGATCGATCGATGCGTCAGCCCGATGTTCCCGCCAAATCTTTGTTCCACTTCAAGGAAATTTCCCGCCAAAATCCCTGCCACGTGGAATCATCGCCGCTGGTTGCTGTCGTCTCCCGCCAACTTTCTGTCCGTCGACGGAGGTGCCGCCGCCGGCATGGAGCTAGCGGTCGAGAGCGGCCGTCAGCTATCTAGCATCTAGCGGCATCACGGCCGACCGACGCCGATCGACGAAAGCATGCATCCCATCCGTTCCCATATCGTATCTTTGGTGTAGCCCCCCAACAATTTCCACTCTAGTCTAGCAGCCATGTCAAGACGACACGTCCTCGAGGACTCCGATTCGGAAGAGAGTCATGATAATAATGGTGGCGGCCATTCCAGCAGCACCAAGGACGCCGTCATCGCCCGCTTCTTCACATCCGACGAGATTGAGGCAATTCAACGATGCCACATCCAGATGTACACCACCAATGGCATCTACTCTGAAGAATGCATGACACGAATCATCGAACGGCTATTGAACGAAGCACCAATCGAGTTGATAGTTTCGGCAGCGGCTGGTGGATCTCCATCATCATCCTCTCGTCCATCGTATCAGAAATATCGTCCCAAGAGTGGTGCAGAAAAGAGTTTCTTCATGCGGGATATCTACAACCTCCACGATCCCAAAACTAGTAGCGTGTCTTCCGACACGAGTTACTTTGAGGAAGAAATTCTATTTGAGATTGAGCTTCTACGACGATCTGAGAAGGCTGTGAAAAATAGAATGTTCAAAAATAAGGACAAGGGGGTGATGGTAGTGTTTGGACCATGGTGGAATTATGCCTTTCAACGATTGTTGGAAGTATGCTCGTCGAATTGTAGTGCGGAATCACTTGGGGACTATACTGCAGTCAAGATTATTCGATCGTTGTTCCATTTTATCACCGATGACTTGAAAGAAATTGTCAAGCCGGGGAGCTTGAACAAAGCCAAGGCCAATTTTGGGTTGGATTGGTTACACAATATTGCCAGTGCTCGTAAAGTGGTTGATCAATGTGGTGTGCGGGCACAGTTTTTGGATCAGGAGTTATCGGTTGTGGAGGCTCATGTAGAAAGCCTCAAAGAGAAGAAGAAACCAGTATCACTATTGGACACTACTTCAGCGAGCGTCACATCAAAGCCTGCTCAAGAGGTTACGACTGCTGGTACTGCAGGGACACCGTCCAAGCCTGATCAAGATGATGCGCAGAATAATGCAAGAAAAGCTCGATTGGCTGCCATGAGAAAGGGTGCAATGCGGACTGTCGCGCCTCCTCCGATGCAGACTGCTGCTGCTCCTCCTCCGATGCACACTAACCCTACTCCTCTTCCTGTTCAGGAAACTTCGCATGGAGTGCAATCTATTGACAGAAATACTACTTCTGGGGGACCTGTTGTAGATCACGATGGCGGATGGGGGAGGAAGCGAGATGGGAACTCGGCCATTAATTCAAGTAGCGGAGGGCGAGCGGATGCCAGAACTTTTTCTCCGAATGGACCACCTCAAATTGGCACTTCCAATCGTAATGCATTTGACAGGAATTCGTCTGCTACCGGGCAAGGTCTAAGCACATCCAATGTCAGTGCATCAAATAATTCCGGCTGGGGAAGGAATCGAGATGATGCTCAGCCTATCAAATCTAAGTGCACTTGGAGTTCTGCGAGGCAGATGTTGAATCACAATGTGGCTCAACCCGAGTCGGATGCACCGGACCGTCAGCAAAATAATCATTGCACGGGGGGCGACCGCTACACTTCAACTTCTTCCGGATCAGATTATAACTCTTCTCAGTATCGTGACAGTAACATTTCTGGCCGCTACGAAGATCGTTCCTATCACCGTGGCGGCTCAAGAAACGGAGACAGAGACGATTATCGATACGATGATTCAAGAGGTAGGCATGATGATTACCGAGATGATAAATATCGCCAGTCTCGTAGTCAAGAGGGAAACACTAATTACCGCAATGAATACAACGCGCAAGGGCTAAAGCGCGGCTGGAGTTCAGACCACAATGATGGAGAGAGTCGACCTCAAAAGGCTGCCAGAGGAACATTCGAGACCAGCGCTCAACCTGTTGCGATTGGCCATGCATCGGCGGCTATCCCGAGCGGCATTGGTAGAGGACGCGGAGCTCACGTGAATAAACCCGCTTGGATGGTAAGACAAGAGCAAAGTTCAGTAAATGACCGGCTCGTTGGTATTCAAGGCAGCGGAGGCCCTAGTGGTGAAATCTCATCGTTGGGTGCTCCACCGCAAGCAGAAAGTCACACTCATCGAACAGGAATATCTTCCAACAACCACTCGAACTTTCCAGTGGCCCAACCAAATCAAAACTACGCAAATAATGCTCCCATTACTAGTGGCGATCCTGCAGCAAGCGCATACCCTCCTTCAATGAATACAGCACGTGCCGTTAGTGATGATGTCCATGGCATGGGGCGTGGACGCGGGCGAGGACGTGGGGCGAGTAGAAATCTCCCAGCATGGATGACGAACCAATCCAATCCTTGAGCTGTGAATCACTATTGTTGGAAATATTACTACAGATTTGAATCCTACGTGTTGTAAAGTTCAAGCTTTTGATTCTACACTGACAAATAAACTGTAGGTCTACGTCGCAAGACGCTTCTTTGAAGCACCGCGTTTGGACCGATTATCGTCGATCTTTCTCTTCCGACGCTCTTTTTCCCTTAGTTGTTTATTTATCTTTCGCTGAGCAGCAGCTGATGGATTATGAACAGCCTCAGAGGCAATGTCTTGTTTGCGTTTATCTCGCTTCTCACGGGCTTTGCGATTGACCTCAGCATAAGCTTTCACAAATGCCTCGGTTCCACATGTGTCTTCAAGAATTTCCAAGACGTCTTTGGGCAAGGCAAGTAGGGGATCAGTGTCGGGCTGATCGTCAGGACCGAATTTGTTGGAGGCCTCTCTAATGGCTCGATCGATGGGCTCAATCATCAACTCCAAGTAAGGCCTCAAATGTTCTGGATTACACGACGTACAAAGGGCCGCAAAGCACTTGAACACCGATGATCGTCGGTTGTTTCCTTTCGGCTTGGCAATGTTCGATAATCGAGTGATGACCCACAGACATGGATCCTTTGATTTTTCATCATTGGAAACAACATTTTCATCGTAACAAATATTTGGATACTGCTTCATCGCGCGGAAAGCCCAAGTGATAGCTTTGATAGCAAGTGTGCATGTTGCCTCGACAAAGTGCACATCTTCGACATCCAACTGACGACATGAATTGCTTGCAATTTTGTAAAGACATCCTGGAACCTTTGTAACGAATGACTGTGCCCCGTCTAGTACCAATTTGCTTGGATCAACTGAGCTCAAATGGCTGCTAATGATGCGCGACGACACCAACAGAACCCAAGGATGAGGATAGACCATCAAATTAACAAGCGCAGCCCACAGTTCATAGTTTTCCGACATCAACGAAGGCATGTGCTTATTCAATTTCTCCGTGCAGATCAGAATGTGGTACAGTAATTCCCATCCACTCTTATCGTCAAGATTTTGCTTAGCAACAACCTCTTGCACAGTCGAAATGATGTCAGAGCCATTCCTACCACGTTTCACGTAATCGGGCCTAGAGTCAACAAAGATGCCGAATAGTTGAGCAGACGCCAATTGCATTTGAGGAGAGTTTGCCCCAGAGGACTGAGACCAGCGCTTTGAATAACCAAACAACGCTTGGACGGATTCAGTTGAAAGACGTTGAAGTAGACTACACATGCAATCAGATATGGCTTCTTTGCATTTCTTTGAATCATCGTTGACCAACTGCAAGACCAGCGGAAGGAAGAAAAATTGACAGCGTTCGTCAAGGACCGCAAGAGGAAACTTTTGAATGACACTCGATAGAAGTTCAATTGCGGCTAGTCTCCCTTCTTCGAACTCGTACTTAATATTCAGAATAATTTGATTAATGTGGTTGTCCATTCGTTGACTGCCCATTGGGTATTCAAGAAGATACTGAACAAATATTTGAGAACTTTGCTGCTCATGTTGTGAACAGTGGAAACAATTAGTTAGCAATGATAATATTAAGGTAGGAACACGCTGCAATCATTCTCTCACCAGTCGAATAGCAGACTTTTGACTTTGAACGGATAGTTTCAATATGATGTCCATCAGATCATAAAACTCGGACGACACATATCTCTTTGACGCAATAGCCTTCACCAAACCAAACGTTGCATTATGATGATCATGCTCCCTCACAGCGGAATGCAATAAGGAAAGGAGAGCGTGCATCTGGTCTGAGGTTAGTGGGAGGGCCTCTGTGGAATTCGGATCGATTGTCGAATCTCTGGAATGCGACGCAAATTTCGGATGCGAAATCAGAAGAGTCAGCGTCTTAAAGCACCCTTGAACAATGTCACTCTGAGTGTTAGATGCTGCATTCGAAGTTGTGAGATGGTCGAGAATACTTGTCCCAAGATCAGAGGCTGCCTTTGGAACGGAAGGTAAATCCATTCTAAGGAAAACTTCAAGACACCGCAATGACAAAACGATTGCTTGAGCATCGCTTGAGAAACTGACACAATGAGTCAGTAGGAGGAGGTATGGGTTTGACATGGCACATATGTTTTCATCAGACACATCAAGCTTTGATCGTTTCAACGACGAATTGAGCAAAGTCAGCCCAAAACTAACCGCACATGCATTTGCAGGGTTGTTCAGTGTTTTGACTTTTGCCAATTTCAACTGCATATGACGCGAGCTCCCTGTAAGTTTTGGGGCGGCCGCGCCATCACTAACTTTGTGGAGCGCCTTCTTTTGATTGATTTTCATGCGATACGCTGATTTCTGACTCGCAGCAGAACCGAGAGTTGATGGCGTCCATTTCGCGACTGGCACTGCTATTGCGTCCTCATTGTTTCCTTGTTTTGAATCACTACCAATTCGTATCGCCCCATTGGTTTTGCTAACTTGGACAGGAGCCTCTACCTCGTCGTCGCTGACATCCAGATCAGCATCTATGTTGGTAGTGTTTATTTCACCATGAACAAAAGGTGCCACTGTTGCATAAACAAAGGGAAGAACTTCATCATACTTCGCAGTTGGGTTGCTTGAAAATCCTACTGCAATTCGATGTAAGCACTCCTTAACTTTTCGCATCGTTGACGATGAAACATCTGGATCTCTCAGACGATCGAGGAATGGAGTCACAAGCGCATGTACCACGGATGCATGTGTAAAGCCAGGCACTACTTGAGATGGTTTGAAGACAATGCATCTCGAGATGATTTCCAATGAGTCCTGACTCTTTGATCCCATAGCCTCTTTAATCAGGCGGCGCCCAACATTTTCCACCTCTCTGATTTCACTAGCTTTGCCGAAAATATCTAGCGGAGAATAGTACGTTAGTCAATGCGTAAGATATGTTCATTATTTGGATTCCATCTTGACTTACCTTGATGTATAAGATCAAGCATGGCAGGAACACAGCGATCGAAAAACGAAAGTGATGACTTATCATCGTTCGACTCATTTGGTTGAGACGCTTTTGTAATTGCAACAAGGAGTGAATGAAGTGTTGCAGATCGGACGTGGAGCTTGTAGCCCTCGGATAGCGAAACTGACAGTTCACTAAGAATGAGGGGTAGATATTTCATGTCGAGCCCAACCACCATTTTCGATAAAGTCTCTCTGGCAATATCACGCTCATTTGAATCCTTATTTTTCAAGGCATTGCAAACCACAGTGACGAGCTTCGGTAAATCAGACTCAAAGATATGTATAGGAAGCTTCTGGAATAGCTTCATTAAAGCCAGAACAACAGAGGACCGAATGCTTTTGTTCTTAGATCCATGTTTGTCAACTTTCTCTTTCACCATGAACGATTCAACTTTTGGAATTATTCTATTTTTCAGTGTTCTCCAAACCTGTGACGATGTTGTTTTGGAGTCGCACTGGATGAGAGGGGGCATAGAAGTCAAACAATAATAGTTTGCTGATACTCACGGCATTCCCCGGCATTGCCTGCACAGATTGGAATCCGTCATCACTTCCCTCCGTTCCCGTATCAACCGAAAAGTGAAAGGCATCTATTATTGCACACAACATTGCAATTAGGAATCTCTCTTGATCAGGATACCTGGGTAGGTTGTTCAGTACAGATTGGAGAGTAGTGTTATACTTGCTCCATGGCAAGAGAGTGCAAATTTCGCCTACTGTTGCGATTGCTTCAAGTGCATACACCTCATCGTCCTTGGATTTATATTCATAAACAGGGTGCATCGCTAGGGGGAGCAAAACATTTCCAAGAGATTGTTCCGAAAAAAGCGGCGCCTGAGCTGATGGGTCTTTATGATCGAAGATAATTCTTCTCAATCTAGTAAAAGCCCTTGCCCTTCTATGAAGCTGGACATGTGTCACATTCAAAAAGAAATCCAGATCCTGATCATCGTCTCGAATGAGACATCGCAAGTCACCATACAAATGAACAGATTTGCAGCCGATGAAATGTCTTGCTACATGCGATAGCAACAGAACAAATATCCTCCTTGTTGCAATCTCCTTTGTTGTAATACCAACTTTCAAGCAAGGGACAACGACAGTCTCAACCAGTTTAACCCATGGATTTTGATTCATACCATTTTCCCGGCCTGGATTTGAAGAAACTATTTCGGAGCTGGTAGCCACCAGGCATTTCAACGCATTATTTGAAGCTCTACTGACAACACCGTCCGAATCATATAACATATGAAAGCATGTATAAATCAATGGCTGCAAAACCCGTGTGTCGTCCAATGGCTTTGGATCGTTGGATAAATGAGAGATTTCTCCACTATTGATCATTGAGAGAGCACGCCAACTCATTTTTTCTGCTAGGCTACTGCTTCCTAACCCATTTAGGACAGGCAGCATTCTATCAAAGTTATGCTCATCGACATACGAAGTGCTCGCAGCATTTAGGTCTGCTACTGCGTGCGCAACAATTTTCCAATTGGGGCACCCAACGGATTGGTTGCAAATGGCGCTGATTCCCAATGATAAGGCATTTCGATGCTCATACGATTTGATCCCCACAGAGTTTTTTCTAGGACCAAGAAGCTAGGTTATCATTGATAGAAACGAAGTAAGTTATTGAAACCGAACTGAAACAGGCAAAAGGTTTAAAGGATGCAGTGTTACCTTCGATATGGTGTGAAAATGAGGTATCAAAGCTTCAATATTTGATAGCTTTGGGATCAGACAATTGACTGTTCGTATCATGTAGAATTGATTCGGACGGGAATCAAATTTCAACAGCGGAACGAGCAAGTTGCAAAGGGTCTCCATCGTTTCAATATTGTGGGTGTTGGCATCTCCTGCAGACACAAGAAGTTCGCTTACGCGGCAAAGAATGCTTAGTTGTAACCCATCTGTTGGATTTTGTAGCTTATGTCTGGAGCCATCTTCTTCATCCAGATTGGTTCTAGCAGCAGAGCCACTTCCCAAGCGTTCAGTGAACTGCGCGATGAGAAGGTGGATGTTGCTGAGAACAAGAGGATGTCCAACCAAATTTGAATTGCTAGATATGTTTGAATCATCCAGGGTTCCTCCATCTGTTAACAGGCCACCGATGATACGAAGGACACAGTGCATGACTTTCATCCGCGTCGTCTCAGCGATGCATTTAAATACTGCGATAACTGCGCTGTCGGATTGATGCAGAAGAGATATCAGCCTTGGATGCATCGATGTTGTTTCAATCAGTCGGAGCAAACTAGGAGGATTCTCTGCATTAATAATGGTGTTCGGAAGGGCCGTCACCGATGATGCCATCGATTTCCACAGTCGTTCGCCGTACTGAGAAAAATCTATTGATGAAGCAAACTTGCCCATAATGTCTGCCAGTCGAAGAAAGGTCAAACTCCTGATACGGCCAAAACCAGATTTTCCATCATCATCAACCGAAATGCTTTCATGCTCAATATTGTCTCTATCCATTTCCTGATTCTTAATGCTAGCAATAAGAGCATGCTCGGTCTGCTCACTAATTGCAAGCAAAATGTTCATGAAGGTGTCGACAAAGAACTTCACACCAAATCCGATCTGTGATATGACATCAGAAAGCAAATTAAGAAAACCTTCTTGCCTCTTGAGCGGAATATTCATGAGTTCTGCCGAAGTAATGTTGTTCGAAGCCGCAATGAGACGTTTCAATGTCTCCTTGTCAATCTGCACACCCTCATTTTCCATATTGAGACGGTTAGGTATAAAATTCCTGACCATCAAGTAGATAAAGTAGTTCAGTTCCCCGCCGTCGTTGCCAATACCAGAGAAGAAGGCCAAGATTGCCGCCCTACGTGCAATGGGTGTGTCTTTCGAAGACTTCTTCGCACCATTTCCTCGGGACAAGAGACGCCCGAAAAGGATTCGAATTACGATGGGCATGAGCGACAACCTATGATCTGCGTCAACAATTTCACCTCCTGGAGAAAGATCAAACTTGGTTAGAGCTTCTCGTAATCCCTCTCTCTTCAGCATCGGTTGGACATATTCAACGTATGGGGAAAGGTATGGAAGTTTGAACCTGAACACGCATGAAAATGCCAAGTTCGACAGCTTCCCATCTGGGTTAGCAAGAAGAGAAACAAAGAGCTGGAGCAGAACCTTGTGCTTAAAGAGTTGCTGAGGTCCTTTCACAGCAGCAAATACTTTGAGAAAACTCCCCAGCTTCGTTTGCATCGACTTCCGCGTTAACTCTTCTTTGGGCCACCTAGTACTGAATTTATTACACGAGATTCATTGTCAATTATGTGAGAGGATGAGGAAAATGGTAGAAGGAGCACATTGAGAGGTCCTTACCATTGTGAATAATCAGATAAATCTATTTCCCTTGAATCTGGGTCGTCCTGATGGAAAACGTAATACTGCGAAGCAAGAAACTCGAAGAAGATTGGAACAACAGCCTTTGATTTTGTGGATGTCAAGTGAGGCCCATTCTCTAGTACAGACCAAACGCTCTCGAATAATGTCAACTCATCACAGACAGCGTGACGAGAGACTTGGGAATTTTTCGGTTGATTTCTAGGCCCAAATACGTCTATTTGCCTCCCCTTGGATGTCTCCCATGCAAGACAAAGGCTGTGGTGATGAGTGATTGGATTCATATCCTTTTCCGGAGTAGTTTGATCAATTGCGCTTTCTGCAGCTGATGGTCGCGTTATCGACTGCTTCAAAGCCATCTCAACATACGGCCAAGTAGGTCCCTCTTGGGCCAAGGAAAGGGACACAATCACTTTAACCGCATGTGGCCAAATGGGTGCAAATTTTACATGTAACAATCCCAACATGTGGCATGCGACAGCTTCTGCGTAGACAATGGGCAATTTCCCGGTTCGAGCGTACACCTCGATACGAGTAAGTTGTGAAGTAAGCTTTCGTTCAGTCGGCAACGCAACCGGTATTGATTCCAATACTCTCAGCAGCGATATGACATCGCATGAACCTGATATCAACGCATTTTCGTTCACTTCAATCCCGTCAGTCAATGATTGCGGACGATACGTGGGCTCTTCTTCAAGGTCGTCAGTCAGATCAAGGTCCGCGTGGTCGGCAATAAAGGGTCGTACAGGGTAGCTGTCAAGTATTTGGAGCGTGTAAAGCCTCAAAAAATGATTCGACTCAGCCAAGTTCGGCACTAGCAGCTCAAACACTTCATTGGATTGATCGTTAATATATGAACCAGGATAAATGATCGATAAAGCTTCCGTAAAGGCGGCAACACCCCGATTAGACCAGATTGAATGAGGATGTTGGAATAAGAGAGAGTTTGCGACCGTTCTAACCAGTGCCGAAACCCTTTTCAACGTCGACACAATTCTCGAAGACGAAACACGCTTGTGGCACTCCATAGCCGACTTCGAAAACGATTCTAGGACCATCGATTGAGTAATGAGAGTTGCTTTTGAGCCATCAGCATTCTCGGCTAGCAACTTCGTGTCGAGCATTTTAAGCACCAATGAATACCAATGAAATACCTTCTCAAGAACTTCTCCTGCATGGTGATTGACGTCTCTTGTTCCGTCGTCTTCGTCATTTTCATCGTTGCAACCAGCGCATTCAAGACTCACTAAGAATGGAATGCATCGAGAAATATACCCGACTCGAGCAACCTGCTCGGTAGCCTTTGAGCTCATCATTTCCTTTCCTAATACATTCTCAAGCTCTGTTGTTGTAAGGCAAATGTCAAATAAGGAGCTGCGTACTTTGGATGGAATCCCCGGACAGTGCTCAGCCGCCGCCAAGGTGAAGAATGCACCTACAGTGTGATCATCTATCGCATTTTTCAATTCGAGAGAAGAATGCGGCTGCACCTAGGAGCGCTGGGATGAGGTATGTAGACGCAACTTTCTTCGGGAGGTAGGGCAAAAGATTTTGACCAAGGAATAATGCTGAATCAAGACCAGTCATCAGCGATATTTCGTCGGAATCAGCTGTGCCCACAATGGAGGGAAAATACATTCCAAGCCTTAATGCAAAGGAAGGATGGGTTGGATTCGTCTTCCACGCCGAACAAAGGTATTGCAAAATATGCTCTTGGAGCTTGTGCTCGGAGTTTGTGCTGACGCCATGGCGAATCAGCTTTTGCAACGAATCAATAATACGATCGACTTCAGAGCTGCGATCATACCCATTGCCGATGAGCCTACCATCTTGAAAGTTGATAGTTTCAGTCATCAAATCGATGACATGTCCAGCCACACAGTCGCTAACCGCCTGCGTCTCCGCAGACGAAGGTTTGGGATCTTTGCTTAACATGGAAGTGGCCATTTCTAACGCTCGATGCAACTCGTCCAAGACATCCGCAAAAGCAACTCCTGCGGAATCATTCTCACCCTCCTGCACTCTGCGAACAACGTGACCGCGCAATTTGAATAGAAACTGAGATGCTACTTCATACACATCTCTTGCCTTATTTTTTCTCAAAGACAACAGCCTATGATCATGTTGCTCTTTTGCTCCAGCATCCGCACTTTTGGATCTACCAAAACTGATTAAACAATCCATAAGTGTTTTCACCACCAATCGGCCTATTTTGGAATGCACTCTTCCAGGAGCACCTCGAGACACTTCAAAGAACAGAGAGGAAACACCATCTATGGCATCATCGCGTGCTCTCTTCGAACCGTGTGTCAGGTGTTGATGAGTTGTGCTTAATTCTTCCCCAGTTTCATAACCGTTAGCCAGAGATCCAGCCAGTGCTTTCACGGTCCTACTCAAATGTCGTTTCAATCCCTTCTCTGTGCATTTTCTCAGCAATGGTGCGTATGCTTCGCATGCTAGTCTCCTAACGACTTCACGTTTGTGACAGATCGTTTTACCGTAGAATTGTCGAAGTATGTCGGCGTCACCTGTTTGTTGATTCTGAGACGACTTTTCTCCTGATATCATTGGTGAATGGTTGTGAGTAAGTCTATCCGAGTTGTATTTGAACAGATAGGACAAAGTTCGAAAGGCGGATTCAATGTGACTAACGTCCATTGAGATATTGCTCTGGCGGTGCTTCTCAGAAGAGTTCATCGTCGAAGTAATGGTGATTGTAGGTGGATTTAGCATGTCATCGATGATGCGAGGCATTATTTTCGTTGTCAAGTACGGATAAATCTCTTGACGAAGTTCCCTTGCCAATACACCAAACAGGTGTAAGACATCGTTCGTCGCGACATTGACTTCGTATCCATATGGTGCTTTGTCGGATAAATCTTCGTCATTGCCACCCCCGCATGGACTCAGCAAATATGCACAAAGCATATCTACGAGTCGTTCTCTATGATGCAGCAATTCTGCGAGGGATTTGCACAGTGGTCGTAGTCCTCGAACCAGCTTTTGATACAGTTGAGATCCATTGCGTTGAGCAGATACCTCTAATTCAGTGAGGAAGATTGTCCCCCCAGTAATGAGTGCTTTTGTTTGTTCATCATCATCACTATCATCGTTCTCAGCTATGGCTTCATCGCCAAGTCGATCCTCAACGGTAGTTATGTTCTCATCTGTGGCAAGCGGTGATTTTTCTAGCTGTGAATTAGATGTAGAGGAGACAATCACAGCTGTCCGTCCAATTCCCAATCCTTCCATGTCAGTATCTCTCCCAAAATAGCGAACATTAACCAAATCTTCTCCATCTTTCCTACTGTCATGCTTTCCTTTATCACTCTTCCTCTTCTTCGAACCGCCATCGCTACGAAAGGAAGTGTCATGAACGCGCTTCTCTCGAACACCGGTCGAACTGACAGAATGCCGGTTGTCGGATCTGCGATAGACATCAGCGCTGGCTCGTTTGGAGCGAAATTTGGCCGAGGCAAAACGTAGGCGATTCTTCCCCCCTCGTGTGTTGAAGGACTTGGTTGGTTGATTCATTGTTGCATTCCGTCCCTAATGTTATGATGATGTGCCAATTGCGATCGACGACAGCTACATCTACATCTACGAAGCAGCGGCGGCAGCGGATTATTATTTGTGTCATCGTTCTCTTGCTGGGAAATGAATGGCCGCGAGCCTGTAGGTTCCTACGCAGGAGCTCAGTAATGTCTGTCCGTTACCCGACACCACAGAAGATACGGCGGGAAGGAGCCGATCCTGACGTCGAGCGCGCGGGAAAGCCCGCGCGATCCTGACGACTCGACTAATTTTTACTTCTACGTGGCAGTTACTGTCGCCGACCGTGTCATTCCATCATCAAATCATCGATCATCTTCTCCATCATGCCGACAGGACCACTGACCACGACGAAGCGAAAGATGCGGTCGAAGTAGAGTGCATGGTTAGGAGGGCGTTGGGGTGATGTAACTCCAGCAAGGGTTAAAATGGAAGAGTGAGAGAAAGGGGAAGGAAACATCATGATAGTAGATACACCAAGGATCATCGAATCGACAAACAGTAACATACTTATGCACAAATTAATAGTAGAGTGTGCATCATATCAAGTATTCCCCTTCTCCCTCGACATATTCCATTCATAATATGTATATAAACATTAAATTTTGATCTGATAGCCCCCTGCCTTCGTGATGTACCGAACCCACCGATTCGTATGATACCCTGCCTTGTCATACACTCGCAAAAACCTCACATGAACGCCCGATGCCGTAAACATGGGAACCTGGAATTCCACATTAATCGGTGGTCGAGACCACGCCTTTGGACGTACAGTGCGCACCAATTCCAAGTCTGCCGATAACATACATTCAGCCTTTCCGGGGAACCTTTTAATTCTCCACACAATTGCGTTCTGTTCAGGTTCATACTTCGCTCGACCAAAGGAGTTTTTGATTTTTGACTTAGAGGTATTCTTTGGAACAGGTACTTTGATAACCACGTGGGTGGCAAATAACTTCTCTGAAAAGTTGGCTATGACTTTTAGGTTGATGGAGCATCTGGCGATGAAGTGCAACACACGGTGGAGAAATCAGATACATGATATGATAGGAGTAATCATTCTAGCACCCATTGAATCGAACTCACTTTGTCTGACCCTCTTCTTGAACCGCAGGAATCAACCTAAACGGTAGATTTACATTGTCATTCACTCGATAGCGCATCAACTCAAACTCCCCGTCGGGTGGGATAAAAGTGATGGTCCGATCGGCATCAAACTTCCCAAGTCTTACACACCTATGGAACGTGCAGTCATCAATCTCCACCCCCGACTTTTTCCTCCCTGCCGTAGATTCTTTCTCAATAACTAATTTGTCATTGAGACCAAATTTACATTCGGGCATACCCGTAAGCTTGGTATTCATTTGGACCCTCCCCGTTACCTCGCTTCGAAGGATGCTCCCTGTCGACGAAATCAAAAGGTTCACGGACTCAAGAACATCAATATAAACCTCATTCTTTTTGTACCGTATCCCCTCCCTCCTCCAATCAATCGCACCGGTGATTTGTTTCGTCAACTGCTGCGGTTCGGGCTCATCCTGCGGCTTTACATTGCCCAAATTAATGTACAAGCGTAGGACATCAACTGCACAATTTTGGGGATAACCAAAATCCATTGTCTCATCCATCAGCTCGTAAATTAATGTCATATTATTCCTCATGGAATTTTCCTCAAAATCTTCCCCGAGGTAGGCTTTCAATACGCGAATTTTCTGGAAGAGATATTCGAAGACCAAGGCAGGATTAACGTTCGACTTGGTCAACGCCACAAAGTACATGTTCAGATGACGGGTGTAGAGGAAGGAGCAATTTTCGATGCGCTTCACGGGGGGTTGGGAACTCGCTTCCTTGGCGGCGATGACTTGGATGCGGAAAGAGTCCGCAGCTACACGGCTCACGTCGTCGCGATATTGACGGGAGATCATAATCTCTCCCTTTTGGTTGAGAATCATTATCATGGAGATCATTTTTTATGTCCAATTTTTACTCGGTAGTGGACGGCGCTCGTCGTGGGTTCTGTAAAGATAAGACGGCTGGTAAATGTTGGGTTACCGATGCGCTATCATGTCGGCTCTGTGGCCATGGTCACGGTACTTTGTGCTGCGTGCTGCGGCGGTTGTTGTTGCTGTTGCTGTGTGCGTGGTGTTGGTGTTGGCTGTTGCTGCATAAACTTTGAAGGTAAAATTTAAAATTGAAAAAGATACTTATGGTAGTTTGAAATTAAATTTTGAAATTGAAAAGATACTTATCCACAACAACCCCACCACAGCCGACAGACGCTCACATGCCAATCACGCGACAACAACATTCACACTGGCATGACGCATGACAATGAACATAAGATTATTTGTTCGGTCGGTAGTTGCTCTCTGTTGCCACCCGGAAGCCTCCCTATCACATAGTCTACCCCACTTCACTGATATGACAGCCGTGTCCTCCCTAATACTAGTATTGTTGATACCGATCCAGTTGGCACATTCTTTGCTTCCATCCAATTCCAATGCTGCCGACATTTTTTTGCATCGAGGAAGTCATACTCGTACTAGCAAACGCTCGACGCAATTGTTTGGAACAATCCGCTTTGTTGGTACTGCGACAGCTCAGCACAGTACACCTCCAATAAGCACCAATGATGAGAATAAGTCCCTGTCTACATTTTTGACAACTTCGGCATCTACTCCTTCGTTACTTGGTACAGAAATAACGCGATGCAGGAAAATCGACTGGGAGAGCGGCAGGGAAGTGTGGGAATGTCGTCAGGCCAGCGTGGGATGGTTTGGAATGACAATTGCACCAGTATTCATTAATCAAATCGAGAAGTATCCAGATGAAGAAAGTGTTGTCATATCTATCATAGATGCAAGGACCGAAGTTGAGCAGGGTGGTCGGTTGGGAAACACATTTGTTTCCGCGATGAAGCGGTCGAAATTCGAAGGTAGGAATATAGTAACGTGGAAGGAGCAAGACAATAGTACCAGTGATCAGATATATGCCCTAGAAGGTAGCCTGACACTGACGCTTACAATCAACTTGCCTCCTTTCTTGCCATTACCGCCGGGGTTCAACACAATTGGGAGTAAGATTGTTGAGCGCACATGCACAGATAGGCTGAAACTCAGTTTACGGAACTTATCAGATGCTTACTACGAGTGGACTGATTTGGATAATTAAATGCAGCGACAATTCTCGGCGTGTATTTACTGATTCTGAACGCAATTATGATTAATTTAACTCTGAACCGCATTTATTGTAGCAGTATGCACTTATTCCGGGGTGAGATAAATTATGAATACTCCCCAACTACTTCTTGGCCTTCAATACAATCGATGGAACCATTGGCGAGCCCTTCTTCGCAGGCGTGGTAGATGCCGGTGCATTCGAATGGCGGGCGGCAGGAGCATGCGAAGTTCCGTTTCCTGTGACCGGAGGCCCCGCCATCTGGTTCATGTTCATCCCTAGGATGGGTGGCGCCATGTGCATTGGCATCATGTTTGGCGGCATCATTTGCATTGGTGGACCGTGGGGGGGATAAAACTGAGGCATCATAGCCATTGGCGTCATCATCATGGGCTGCGGTGGTGGCGGCGGGGCTTCGTTTGTTGTGGGTTTATCCTCCCCGTCTTTCACGTACGTGAAATTGAAGGCAGGACGACGTGGTTGAAGCACCGGGATGCCTTGTGGTGGAATAGGGGCCGGCGGTTTGTCTCCCATCAGCTGCATGAACATATCAGCAACTGTTTTTGGAGGTGGAGGAGGCTGCTGGACGGTTTGTTGGGCATTGCCACCTGACACTCCAAGAAGAGCCTTGAGCCCCTCGGATGCATCAGCAGCTTTCGTCGGCAGTTGGTCACTCCTCACCCCGAGCATGGCTTTGAGCACTCCCGCAGAGTTGCTCATTTGATTCTCGCCTTTTCCATCCGCAGTTAGTTCCTTCCATCGTTCAAACCCATTCGTCGCCTTTCTGTACTTGGTAAACCCAAGAATCTTTTCTGGAGGCCCACGTGCTTGCCTGATACCGCCACGGGCAGCAGCATTCGATCGAGTAGGAGTAGCCTGCCTTGGCTTTGGCCGTGTTGCTGGAGCGACGTCGGTAACAGCAGGGATCGGCTCTGCTTCTTGAATTTCGCAAATTAACTTATCAACGGCAGCTTTAGCCGAGCCAGCTGGTAGAACGTTATCGACAATCCCTTTGCTATCAGCAGCAGAAATCTTCAACAGATGGTTCCACACGCAGAGTTTACCACGGAAGTTCGAGCAAGTTCCCTGTAGCGTTGACCCTCCAATGAATTCTTCATCCATGACAACTTCGACACAGCCCTCGGAAGGATCGTGGATGGCAACGACTGTACCCCTGGCTCCGAAGGGCACGCCGTTGGCACACAGATTTGCAACCCTATCTCCGAGCTCAGGAGGAGCACTGACACTGTGTTCAGAGGCAAGCAAAACATCGGTGGCAGCAGTCGATCCTTCCCGATAAAGTGCGGAAGGAGGAACTTTAACATTGCTTTCCTTCACAGAACCGTCTTTTTCGAGAGTAGACGACCTTACATCAGCAGCTCGTTGCACAGCATGAACAGCAGCCACAGGCATAGCATCAGTGGTGTGAGGCAATCGGGGCATCGTAGCAGTCTCAGCGGCTTTTAACCAATCAAGCACTTTGGCGCATATCTCTTCACCCTTCGGGCCGAACACTGTTTTAGCATCATAGAATCGTTCGTCTGGCGCCCTTGAAATTGCCGCAAAGAGATGAGGAAAAGAGTTTTTGTACGCCGCAACCAAACGCACTGCTTTTGGGGTGTATTCCCAAAACACTCGACGATTTTCATCTCCTCCAGAGTCAGACTCGTCTGTAATAGACATGCGCTTGCTTCCAACGACTAGCACCGTGTCGCCCACCGACCATGCGTTCGCTTCTTTCTTTTTATTGCTCTTTACAGATGGATCTTTCTTTACCCGAGTGTATCCGAGAACACACTTTTTATCCCTGTACGTCAAGTTTAATCCAAGGTCGAATTTCCCTGGACTGAAATAGAGATTACCCGTCACCCTTCCGAAAAGACGGGGATCCATGCGTAGAATCTTTGCTGCATCATGACTCGAAAGATAGGACTCTTGCACACCCCTTGCAATAGCGAGTCCAAACGGTGGTTCAGGAGGTATGACTTGCACTTTCACGCCCACCTTGTCTTCGTCATTTGTTCCTAGAACCGTGCCAATGCAGCCTCTGTATTTACCCTTAGTCAGAACAACACGACACTTTGGAGGGAAGCGATCTTTCAGCGTCATGGGACCTCGGGCGATGAAACGAGGGTCGGGGGCAGGCGACGAAGACAGTGCCAACTGGATGGGTACATCAGCTTCTTCTTTTCCAAATAACTTTTTGCTTGATCCATCGACAGGTGATGTCTTCATGCCCTGGAGTGGCACCACTTTCAGCCGAATCTGCACATCACCAATTGAAACGCCCCCAGATCCAGGATAGCCGGCCCCAGAAAGATATTGCTCCACCAGCTTTGTCGAAACAGTATTCCAACGTTCAGTTTCCAATGGATCAAACTTCCTTGTTTTCAGCGACTTCTTCACCATTCGAACCTCACACAATGAGTCAGTAACCGCAACAACCTATCATAGAGGTGGAGTTAGGATAAGAATTAAGAAACTTTACAGGCGCTGCATATTATTACGATGATCAAAAGTGAAAATATCGTACCTTGGCTTCATGCATCATCGGCCAATTCACAAAAATTGACTTGCCAATGAGGGTGGCTGCAAGCTGCTCCGCACCCGGCAATTGGGGTAGGCTCTTCATCGTGAGAATCATGTTCGGGTACTTCGATGCAAAACCAAAGCAATTCACTCCTGCGTTCCTTAATTCGACGTGTTCGATCGGGAGCACCTTGAGAGATGGGAAACCCGGATATGGAATTTTTGTTCCAGGAATAAGTTCAGGTTTGAATGATACTGTCGATTCGCTGTGATTTTTGAATAATTGCACGCGCGAATTGCATTTCACAATGTCTGGGAGACCGATATCGCGATTACATGATGGCACGGTATCGCTAACTGCAGCGTCGTAGGAATAACAGAATACCTCTCCAATTCGATTGCGATGACGCTCATCCTCGGTGAGGCAACTATCAGGACAATGCGTCTCGATCGCTTGTAAAAGTTGCGTCACATCAATAAAGGGGAGAATGTTGACGCCTTCCCACGGGTTTCTAGAAAGCAAATGTTTCCCAGATGAATATTAGGATGCAACATGAATATTCGACGAGTGTTGCACAGAGGTAAAGACTTACCGTTTTCCATTCATGTCCACAACAAAATCAACAGGATAGAAATGCTTGATTGGTGAATCCGCCGCGCACATCAATTTGCGGTAGGCACGAGGCACGAGAGCAGCTGATGCAGGCGGAAGACATCCCATCAACTGTTGAAAGGGTTTCAATGGTTGTCCCAACTCAAATTTGATGCTATCGAACACCTCTGGGAGATTAGTTAGATCGCTAATCATTGGTCCGTAATGATAAGGAAAGAACCACCCCCACGAAATACACCCTCGATAGTAGTACGCAAGACACCATGTTAGTCCCTCAATGTAGGATTTTCGAAGTGCAAGATGAGAATCTACGTCGGTGGGCATGAGGTTCAGTTTTTCAAAGTAGTATCTCCCCTTGTGGTCTTTTTGAGAAGGATCCGCTGGAGTCCATCCATCAACTACCTTCTTTCCTTTCAATGAAATGTCAGACATCATCGACTGAACCATCGTCAAGTAATTATTTTGCTTCGATTCCTCCTCCGCATAAAGTTCCAAATCACTCGGTGTTTTACTAGGCGTGCCGTCGCGCTTGTCCCACTTTCGCTGTTTCTTCAGCTGTACTGCCTCATTCTTCTCTCGCTCCTCAAAAATTGCCCCCTCAGCTGCTCCGATTACCTCTAAAAATGCCTCCAGCCGCGCAGGATCACTAATTTCACCGGAGTTTGTTAGATATTGACCATGTCCCCACTGAGGCCTTTGTTCTTTATACGTGTCAAACAGCAACGCGAAGGCACCGTCACCAATGTCAAGCGAAGGCATATGCGGAAGAAAGTCGTTACCAACGAGGAACGTCATGAAAACAAAGTCGTCAATCATCCTCTCCAGGTCATACTCATCGGGTTCAAGTCCACAGGCGAACTCAAACTCGAGATATTCACGAAGAATGGATAAATGTAGCAGCTGGAAATCCGATTGTTTCGTAAATTTCTTCACCTCCTTTAATGCATTATTGTTGCGACTAAATCCACCACTGAAATCAATGATTTCACGTAATAAAGTGAAGTGAGGTTCATGAGATACTAGGCCAAGCATGATGAGATCCGCATCTTGGCCATACATGCAGTGGCGAGTGTTGGGTTTGTATCCAGGTTGATTTCGCATGTCACGAATATGTTGCATGATCTGACATGGGAATGGTTGGAAAAGCGATGATTAGCACACAACATTCCATTCAAAAGCCCATTCAAAAGCCGAAGATAACTGAGTATGCAATCAAAAAATTCAAAGCTCACCTTGTGTTCTCCCTCGCCAGGCACTTCAGGACCCGAGAAAATAACACTCAAATTCTTCCACAATGGATCCTCCTTAATCTTCTTCCGGATGAAGTACCGAATACACTCCGAAATGCGAAGCAAGAACTCCGTTCCAGGAGTGATACAATTGGAGTCGAATGCCCCCGAGTAAGGATCGGCGGCATCGGCACCGCTACTTCCGTCGGTGGGTACGATGCGCTTATCTTTCGTGGCCTCGGCCAAGTCCTTGGCGGAACGGAAGCGACGTGAGCGCTGCTGATTCATTTTGGCACGCGGTGCCACTCCATCGATGGCCATGTAGACGGAAACTTTTGGTTTAACAATTTGTGTTATAATGCGATCAAGATCTGTCGAAAGAGAGACCAATCGTATCCGTGTGAAAATAATAATGAATTGCAAATGTGAGAGGGAACATGAACAATAAGTAGTAATGCGGGATGCTGTGACTTATTCAACTCACAATGCATGATTCCAAAAATCATATCCCGTTCGGTAAGGACATCCGATACATCAAGATGACTGGGGTGGGTGCATCCGTGGATAATCCCATTCATATCGAGGTACAAATGATCAAATTCAGGCAAGAG
This sequence comes from Discostella pseudostelligera, assembly GCA_036940085.1. NCBI lineage: Eukaryota > Bacillariophyta > Thalassiosirophyceae > Thalassiosirales > Thalassiosiraceae > Discostella > Discostella pseudostelligera. The sequence goes on along the minus strand of JALLBK010000441.1, from coordinate 3,518 downwards.
CGCCTCATTTGTAATGACTTGGTTGATTTTTGGGTAACGCTCACTGAGCCAGCGGTAAAACTAAAAATAATTATGTGATACATGAAATTGGATGGGATGGGGGGGAAGTGAGAAAGAGTCAGACATCAAGTAGTTGTGTGATAAAGAGACGAATAGCATTGGTTCATAATCCATCATGAACGAAATACAGACCCAACCCAACGGCAACGTATCGATGCACCTTGCAGCAAGTAGCCGGCAGCCGCATCAGCCCTGACATGAGTTTGACACAACCTCAAGAGAAAGCAATGACACTCACCTTTGGAACTCCCATTTCGTAGCCACAGAAGAGTCAAATTGGCCTTGTGCCCTCGAACGGAGCAGGAGTTGGTAACAGCAGGGCACTCTCACTATCTCTAGAGGAGAGAGGCTTGGACTTGGATAGCGGCGGCGGCGGGCGGAGGGCGGAAATGGCAGCGGCGTCGCTATTTTCTGTTTTGTGTTTTGTGATCTTTTGTGAGTGTGTTGTGTGTTCTACTGCTTACACGTGGCAGTCGGTGGGTTGACCAAAGGCCACTCAACTTACACGTGGCAGTTATTTGGCGGGAGACGAAGCAGACTGCCACGTGTAAGTGCTTGAATAATGGCGGGAAATCATCCCCCCATCACCCATCTCCATCACCCATCACGCATCTCCATCAACCGCCTTCCATCACATCATCGGCTACGATATCTCGACGTTGGTACCACACCTATCTCTCCTATGGTGTCAATCATATCACTGATCGGCGCTCCTGGCTCCGGTAAGGTAAGCAATGTTGGTGTGGCATGGAGACGGAGAGTTCGTTTCAGTTTTAAGCTACTCTCTGACCATAATTCTAACTTCAACCATTTCGCATTTGACATTATGCGCAGGGGACATACGGTGCTCTATTGACATCTCGCTTGATCAATGCATCTTTTATTAGCGTCGGTGATATACTGCGCGAGAATTCGTCACGAAATAAACATATTGCAAAAGTTCTGAACTCGGGAGCATTGGTCGATGATGCAATAGTCAATAATGGAGTCCTACAATGCCTGGAGGACAAAATCCACGCTAACAGAATAGATAATTCAAATCAGATATATCGTATTATATTGGACGGATATCCACGAACAGATCGACAGGCAACTCTTCTCGACAAATGGCCAATCGAATTACGCCCTCAGTTGGCAGTACAACTAGATGTACCCGAGCGAATATGCCTCACAAAGATACTCGGTCGACGGAAATGCATCCTCTGTAACAAAAGCTTGAATGTGAATGGTGTACTAGATAAATTTGGATTCGATATGCCTCCCATGCTACCAGACGACAACGCAGATGAATGCAGAACATTGAATTGCAATCCTGATGTGCATTGGAAGAAACGAGATGATGACACCATAGATACAGTCCAATATCGGATGGATGTTTATCGTAGGGAGACAGAGCCCGTGCTTCAATACTGGGAGGAGAAAGGTCAATTGCTTAGGTTCATTCCGTACAAGGGAATTAAAGAGATCGACAATCTCGTATCGCTCATCGAGACACGGATTTGGAAAAGTACATAATTCTTTTCAATCAACTTGACACTGAAGTATGACATTAGACCACAATGTGTTTTGATGATAAATATTCAGTGACAACGAGTTCCCTCGGTCAATTTAACAACCCATTCTGGCAATAGCATATCCGCAACTCGTACCCCCGCATCCAAACTTGCACGGGCTACAAGCTCAATGCTCTCCGGAGATATCTGGCAATGGACCAACCGTAAACAATCAATCGAATTGCGCACTCGTGCAATACCCTCTCTCATAGATGTGGACACACGTGTCGATGCATGTCGTTGACGTAACTTTTGCAATGTCTCGGCCAATGGTGCACGTTCGTCTTGATCGGCGCGAATGGCATTTTCCCAACGGGATGGGACAGTTCGTTGGATCCATATTCCGCCGTTCAGACCGAGGTAGACATCGACGTTGGATCCATCCTCATTCTCATCGCCATCCTCGTCTACCCCTTCGTTGTCTACATGCATAGAATCAGAATTGTCAGTGATCCCTCCTCGTTTCTTCCTCCCGCTCAGCCCTCGCAATGTCACGAAATGATTCTTCCTCCTCCCCACCAAATGAGGAGGGACCGTCACCAACACCCCATTTTCTAATTTACCATATCGTAAACTCCGAGTATGCAATATCAACGTCCCATCCTTCTGGACCTGCTGCACTTCACACGTTAACAAGTCTCCCTCCCGATAGAGACTGCGCATGGCCAATACATCCTCGGAGGTGCGTATGCGCTGGACCCCTCCTGGCAAATTCACTCCGCTTAATGGAAGTTGACCCTCTTTCATACTACCACTGCTACCGGACGAGGATGGACTAGAGCAGGTGAGACTAACCTTCCACCGTGATCCGCCCACTCCAACAATTCGACCAATTACCAAATCTCCCACCTGACCATTGTAAATGGATGGAGATAGAGGTATGACACTAATTAGCTTGTTAACGCGTTCAACTGTACCGGCGACAGAGGCAATTAAACGTTGTGGACCCTTGGATAGCAGTGACGGTTCTTGTTCATTCTTTGCATTGTCGTTATCATCATTCGCGTCTTCCATGGCAGCATCGCCTCCTCGGTGTTTATCATCGTCGGCAGCAGTTTGCATCACAACATTGGATGTATCGAAATTTCCCCAGCCATTTCCTCCTCCTCCTCCTCCTCCTCCTGAGGAACTCTTCTTTTTCAACTTTCCAAAAGAGGAGGAAGTTCCAGCCATTCCACGTCCACCGCCATGGGCTTGATCTTCGTCGTCATCATCATTTTCGTCGTCATCATCGTCGGGTACGAGTTCAATGTACGTGCCATGCCCGCGCAAAAATCCACCGTCGGATTCGGAGTGGGATGTGGCCAAGAGTTGTCCTGGCAATACAAAGTGGTGATGGAGAAGGGGGTTGGACATGGTAATTGACAACGCAACAATAGCCTTTGGGCGCCTACGATCTAGTAGAGACACTGCGTCTGATGGTGATGGTGATGGCGGATGCCATGGCCATGAGTGGTGTGGTGGCAATGAGTTGAAAGCTCAAGACGACAGCCACACGATGTTTCCCGCCAAAACTGAGCCCAGTTGCCAGTTGAAGTATGCTACATACTTACGTCGGAGTCCGAAGACAAAGTGAGGGTTTTCAAATTTAAATTTGAAATGAGCCCGATACAAGTCACGCTGGAGCCTAATGTGCGAAAACGTAGGAAAACGTACTGTTCCTCCCAATGGATGGTATGTGAGGGTTTTCGAATTCAAAATTCAAAATTAGCGGTTGATGTATCACGTCGGAGTCCGTATGTAGACATTGATTTACTGTTCCTCCATGTAGGTAAGTAGTGACGAAAATGGCGGGAGACCCCGTAGAACATCATGCACCACACAAAAATCCACTGCCACCTCCATCAGTACATCGAGGAGGATTATCTAGTGGATTGATATCTCCGTCAAAAGCAATTACACCAC
>JALLBK010000440.1:0-12704 GCA_036940085.1 Discostella pseudostelligera | reverse complement strand
TGCATCGGGAGGCGAATCTCGAAAACAAATGTCTGTAGTCTCTGTAGATGGCTCCCACCTATCGGCGGTATCTTTAGCGGTAGAATCATCTTTGGGTCTTTCCGAGGATATGAACGATGTGAACCCGCCGGGTTGCCGCTCTGAGTCATCATCGCTTGACGTGCATCAAATGTTCTGGCTCGATCATGTGCCATCATTTGAACCACTCAAACTTTGCCTCGATGACAGCTCTACTGAGGGCGATGAAGATATGTTTGACGACGATGCTTTTACCTTCGGCGACGAGGACTTCCAAACTCTGATGTCCCATGACTCTATGAAGCGGCTGACGATCAAATCTCAGGCTCTATCCTGCAGAAACGAGATATCAGTTGCCGAAATGTCAGCTGATATCACTGCCATATCTTCACATCTACCATTGCACGAAGAGGGCGACAAAGAGACAAGCAAAAGCAACGCGAGCATGGATTCGTCGTCGGGGACGTCGTCGGTGAGTTTCACACAACACCATCTGAATCTCTCTGTGCTGTTCGTATTTTTACGTAGAGTAGTTGAACACATACCGTATGTGTACTTATTCCGCTGTTTGCGTGATGGCGCGTCGACGAAACGGAGATCTGCGCTGTTGAAGGCTGTTGATTGTTTTCTGTGTCTGGCATGACAACTTGACACCACTTTGACCACCGACATCATGAGGTTCACGTGGGTGAATGTTGATGATTGGTGTGATGTCTCCCTCTTTTCATTTCATGCATTCGAAAGTTGTCACGTTGCAGATCTGACGTCGTCGTCTTCCATCCTTCTGAATTGCAGACTTCTCTCGTCACCCTGAGTTGGCCAACTCCTACTATCACGTCGAAAACAAAAACCAAGCGCCGAGTATCTCTCCACCATGACGTTGCCGTAATACCAATACCGATGCGTACCGAATACCCTAATAGAGAAAGAATATGGTGTTCTGCAAGTGAGCTGTACCAGAATGCCGCTCGCAATACAATTGAATTTGCATCGGAAGGTTTCAATTGGAGGAATGTAGCCGCCGACGAGCAAATGGTACAGATGCCATCTGGGGAGCGCATCCATCCAATCCATTTTATGAACATGGCCAATTTTTGCAAAACACTAGACTGTAACAAGTCCGGCTAAGTGCTAATCGAAACGGTAGAAGTTTCATTCGACATGTATTTCTTGCGGATAACCAAATATTTCGTCACAATCGCGATCTGGTTAATATTGAAGGATTTAACACAATAGCGAATAAAATAATCAGTTTTGAACACCGCTTTGTCTTAAAGCGACTGTTTGGTCGACATCGATTCGTTTCGAGCTTAACGGAGGATGTGGTTCAGTATCAGGTTGTGGTTAGGGTTACGAGTCAAATGAGGTGTCACACGATCCCGCACATGTTCTATTGGAAACGATGCTTTAATAGTATGTGCCCGTTCGATCAGCCACCTAATACTATGGCGTAGGAGCCGTCGATCGGCAGACTGCGTAGATACTACGGGCCATGGTTCATAGGGATATTATCATGGAGAACGGTTCATAGGGTCGGGTGGCGCCCTTTTTTGGCGCGCTAGCTCCCGCCTTGTTCTGCACTATTTTGCGGGAAGGACCAACCCGCCAGGCCGCCAACCATCTCGCGGACCTTCGCTTCCACCCGCCCGCCTCTCGCTCCTCTGCCTTCTTTGCCTCTTATCTCTACCTGTACCTCTACCTCTACCTCTCTACCCTCCTCTACCTCTAGTATTCAACGACGGCACAGCAAAGGTCGCTTGATCTCACCCCCCGGAGAATTCATCATCATGGCCACCGAGACCGGTAGCGGGAGTGTCAATGACAAATTAGAAAACATCCTATCTCTTGTTTTGGCATGCAGCCGTGGTGAAGTGGGCAACGAGGCCGTCGAGAATGCGTTATCGTCGATTGTAGCGGATCATGCGCCAGCACCATCCGAAGCCGACGCAGAAACATCGATCGCTCCAGGCAGCATTATCCAACCAACTATTAAGGACAATATCATCCCGGACGATGGTAATTATGATGATGCAAGTGTTGATGATGAAAAAATAGCTGTAGTAGATGTGCCTACGGAGGCAGCCACCAAAGCAACCGCGCCGACCTCCGAAACACCAGCCAAGATGACAGTCAAAGCCATTGCAAAGAAAAATGCAGCTGAACGCCGCGAGGCATTGGAACAAATTCCCTTGGGAAAGATGGGCGAACGAATGCTCATCACTTTTGGAGATGGTCCATGCCCCAATTTAGAAGTCGTTTCTGCTGCACTTTTGGGAACCCGGGCAAGTCTTCAGCGTGCTATTCTTGATGCACGAGCTTTGCGTCGGTATGTAGTAGTTGAGATTAGTGTTACTTCATCATTATGTATATTTGCTTATTCTAATTTTATTGCTATCGTAAATAACGTCAAAGCAAACTGAAAGACCATTGGCATCAGGCTCGTGCGGTAGCAATGATGCACAGAGGAAAGGCGGCGTCCAAAGATGAAATCAAAAAGACGTCGTCGGGATTACAAAGTTCCGTTGCAGATAGTGAACTATCCTTTCGTGCCATGGATGGCTTTGCAGATGAATTAAGATTTGATGTCCCATGCGGATTCGATGTACCGCAGCTTGAAACGTTATTCCCAGAAGAGATGGGTGCATATCAAAAGTGGAAGAAGGTGAGCATCGACGGAACGATCTTATTGAAGTGTATATACATTCTTGAACACTACATAATTAACACCATCATCACTACGTAATAGCTGCATGATGCATACACTGAAAATAGTGAGGATGTTTCCAAAAAATCAACACAGTGTGATGGGGCCAGTGACCAAGAAGACGTCGATGAGTTGGTGCCAGGGGAAGTTAACAGCGACCGTTTGCTTGAAAGACTTTCCAACTTTGACGTTCGAACAAATAATATGGGTGGCGATTGGTATCTAAAATTTGCGGACAATCGAAGAGGATCGTTCTTGCCACGCTTTGGTGCCCGAAAGTCATCGTCAGAAACCAGTGAAGGGAAAGAACAAGAACAAAAGAAGAGAGGTCGCCCATCATCGAAGAGTCGAATATCTTGGCAAAACTTACACCCTGCTTCCGTTATATTCTTGCACTGGGTTGGATTTGATCCGATGTCTGCGCTATCGCCACCCAATGAGGAGACGACGCAAGTCTTGGGATATCTCGCATATGACTTTTTTGGGAAAATTGTTGAAAAGGTGTGATGACAACTTTATGACAACTCTCGAATTTCCCATTTTCAAGACTCACTTCTTACCCTCCTCGTAGGCGGTATCATTACGCTTGGAAGGTAATGAAGGTAAAGATGGTAGTCGGAAGCCAAGACGTTCTAATAGTCCTTCGCTTGAACTTGTTGAAGGAGATCAGCTTGACAAAGGAAACATCGAGGAAGCAATATCTGAAACGAAGTTGAGTTCTTTGTACAGTTCATCAAATATTGATCTCGGCAAGTCAGCCAAAATTGCGCAGCTGTACTTTGGCCCTGGATTTGAGGATCGGCTAGAATTAGAAATGGATGAGTGAGTGCTTCCCTTTTTGATATCATTCAAAAACATTATTTCGTTTCCCGATGATACTAATCTCACACTCACATCGATTGATCTTAGAATTTTCGGATCCAAGGAGAAATTATTGTCCCAAGAGGAACTAAAGGCTCGCAAAGATGAAGAAAGCCTATTTTCTGAACTCCCTGAGCTGCCCACTTTACTTTCCAATGTAGCTGAAGTTATCGATAACAACCACAGCGATGAAATAATGGAGGGTTCTTCGAAGAAATCGCGTACTGAGAAGTGAATGAATGGAGTATGTGCATATTATCATTGCTCAACTTAAATAATCTTTAATTGATACATCCGAGATTAACGTTATTGAATCAATATGAGTGTTGGATTCAGCCAGGATTTTCGCGACTCAGAAGATGCCAACTGCAGTAGTCACCGCAAAAATCAAAAACAAAGTTCCCCCAATGATTCCGATGACCTTTTCAGATACATACTTTGAGATGTAGGCACCCCCAATCACTGCAATACCAGTAGCAATGGCATGCGCAGCTATGGCTCCAGCTGCCACGCTTACTGGGTTTTGAGCCGCCGACAGGGCAATTGTTGCGAGAAAAGAACGGTCACCGAATTCAGCTGCAAAGACCAAAGCAAAAATGCTTAACACTTGTGCACTGTAACCAACCATTTAGATTGTAAATGATAAAATGAGATAAACTTTCATCAATACCTATCAATATGCCTGAAATGAAAGTTTTAACTCACCCTGCAGACGCCTTGGTAATTGTATCACTCCCCTTCACAGTTTCTTCGGCCTCCTCGAACTCTTCATCCATTGCACTCTTTCCCTCTTCATCAGTATCAAATGCCTCACTAAGAATCTTTATTCCAAAATATGTGAACGCAATTACCGCAGCCACATCATCCAAGGGCACGCCATTTGCAAGCTCGGTGGGCACCGCATGAAATACTTGTCCGATGACAACCGAAATCACTGTCATCACTGCAAGAGCACCGAGAGAACCCACGAAGGAGATGATGCGAGATAGTTTCGCCGCTAGTAGAGCAGCCACGAAGAATGTCTTATCCCCAATCTCACTCAAAAACACAAGGCTGAATGCCTGATAAAACCCCGAATCTGTCAAACTTGTTAACCATGCAGACGTTCCACCCAAGGATATTGACATGGCATTAGATGCAGCTGGTAGACCAAAGAAAGTTATTGCCGCCAAGACCGTCGAAGGAGCAATCTTTCCGATTTTATTCCAAACCCCAGTGCTTTGGTCAGGTGCAGGGATGAATGGTCTATCGTCAGTGATGAAGTTGAATTGTACCGCATCGTTCGCATCGTACTGATGTGCGTCGCGACGCGGTGACATTGCATTGAGAGGTTCACGAATACCAGGCGCCAGATGCGATGAACGCAATGTTGGTCTGTTATACAAATGGGGTATTTACAAACAATGAAGGTTGCGGATAGGTTCCATACAGATCGGCCATCATTAGTAATTGCATGAACAAAGAAGACCGTCATGAGATGTGTCAAGTGTCAAAGACGCACCCTGCAAATCCATTCGAAATCTGAACGCAGAGGGCAAGCGCTGCCAGTCCTACTAGTTTTCTCAATGCCATGGTTGGGTGGATAGGGATAGGTTGGCCCAATAATTGTTTATTCAATCGCCATCGTCGGTCGATTTCCCATTGACTTGTTGCGTTGCTGGTTGCGAGGTTGATGTTGATGGTTGATGTCGCGTCGATTGCTCGGGTGCTGCATGCATGCGATGACTCACAAATAATATCTTCGGTGGACGGACTGACGGGGAAATATCTATCATAACGTACAATATTATCGTACCTTTGCTTTTACCTACCTCTCGCGTACGTCAGCAATGGTCACCCGCCGAAATTGACAATAGAGTTTACTTATTCCCATGCATGCATGTAGAATCATACCAGGATCATTGGCTGAGGGTCCACGTCGGTGTTTGTCGCAGAACCAAACAAGAAGAGGAGAGGGAGAAGAGAGAAGACGTCGGCCATGGACGCCGCCGTCGCCGTCGTCGTCCGTCGTCTCCGCAGGAGATGACATCGACCGTCATCGTCGTCTTGGAAAATCGGCTCCTCCAACATTCTTCTTTGTCGACCATCGCCCGAACATAAATTATAAATTCACATTTTATTCCGCCGCAACAATGATCTTCGCTCGATATGCCGTTGCCTTGGCGCTCTGCGCCGCTACTTCGACTGCGTTCATGTAAGTCGATCGGTTGGATGATGGTTCTTGCTCATTAGATTCAATTTTGGATATCTCACAGCAAACTCTCTTTTTTCAATCTACGACAGCGCACCAAAGAATGCTGGATTTGGTGTTCAGACTGCTGCCTCATCTCAGAGAGTCGCCTCGCCTTTGATGGCCGCAACTCTTTCAAAGCCTGAGGTGAGTTGCAGAAATATATTCTCAATTTCGCCGCTGAAACTGAAAGCTACAATATCCAAATTAGTTCCTTGCTGATTGGCAATGATATTGAATCTAACTGAAATATTTTATCTCTCCATGCGCTGCAGACTGAAACGTCATCGGAGGAGCCAAATGTTATGCGACCCCCGATCGATTATGTGTGGCAGGATGTTTCGGCACAGGTGAGTTCGAAGTGTTGTTGATACCCTTGTCTACTATTATCATTTTCAAACATGCTCACATTATTCCAATATATATCTTAATATATAGCTCATCGATGTGTTCGGATATTCTCAAGCCGAGGTTGACATGTATGCCGGAGAAGTTGATAACAGCAAAGAAACACTCGCGAAAATTTACAAAGCACTTCAGATGGCACGTGGATTCGAGAATGCCTGCAACCAACAGTACATGCAGGGAAAAATTAGGGGATTCATGCATCTTGATAACGGGCAGGAATCCATCCCTGCTTTGGTAGACTACGCCATCAAAACTGGTGACAAGAAGTACTCGTATTACCGTGAGCACACCCATGCGATTGCCAGTGGTGTCGATCCTGGTGCTGTGATGGCCGAGCTTTTCATGAAGGAGACCGGAACGTGCAAGGGAGCTGGTGGATCCATGCACATTTTTGACAAGCCAACTTATTTCCAGGGTGGATGGGCTCTCGTTTCGGAGCAGCTCCCATATGCTGCCGGTGCTGCCAAGAGTATCTTGTTAGACCGAAAGTTGGGTGTCTCTGATGACGAGAACTACAATAAGCAAGATGTTGCCCCTCCCGCGGATGATGACCGAATTTCTATTGTTTTCGTTGGTGAAGGCGGTGCCCAGAACGGTCGTACGGCAGAACTTCTCAACTCTGCTGCGAAGGACAACCTCCCTCTCCTCCTCATCGTAATTGACAATGGTCGTGCCATCAACACGTACACTGGAGATGTTGCCACCAACGGAGCGGTGTACCAGCAGGGAAAGCACTACGGTGTCCCAGGTCTCCTCGTTGATGGACAGGATGCCGCAGATGTAGCGAAGGGAGGAAAGGCTGTTATTGACTACGTCAGAAGCGGCAAAGGACCAGCCATTCTTCAGATTCACACTTATCGTTTCAATGGACATTCTCCGGCAGATCCCGAGCATGAGCGTGGTCGTAAGGACGAGAAGGCTTGGGCACGAGTCAGTCAAGATCCCATCAAGATCTTTGAAGAGAAGTACACTGCCAACGGAGTGTTCACCGAAGATGAACTTAAGGAGATGAAGAAGGAAGTCTTGAACGAAGTAAAGGCAGCTGTGAAGTTCGCCGATGAATCTCCCATGCCTCCAATGGAACTCGCAAAGGAGCTTGAGTATCCCGATGCCCCAGATACTGATTACAACCTAAAGCCTGCTCCTAAATTCGCCGACGCTGTCAACGCCCGTAACATTTCTCCTGAGAAGATGGAGACTGTCCTTGCTCACATTGCCACCCTTCGTGAGAAGGCCGTTGCCGGTGATATTTCCATTGGCGATGCCATCAACCTTGCCATCCACGAGGAGATGCTTCGTGATCCTACCACCACCATCCATGCCGAGGATCTTCAGGCTGGATCATCCTACGACATCCCCAAGCTCACACAACAGACTTATGGCCAGATTCGTGCCGCCGACGAAATCATTGATGAGGGTCATTTCATCGGCAAAGCGCTTGGAGAGGGCATGAACGGTTACCGCCCTATTGTTGAGCTCATGAACACCAACTTCGGAATCTTTGGTATGGCCGAGCTCAGTTCCGCTGGCAACACCTATGCCACCACCGGTGGTCAGTTTGACATGCCCATGACTATTGTTGGAGCTGGAGGTACTGCCCCCAACCAAGCACTTGGTGCCGAACACAGTCAGCCATTCCACGCCTACGTCATGGGTATTCCAGGATTGAAGATCTGCACTGCTGCCTCCCCCGATGCCGCGTACGGAATTACCAAAAGTATGATTCGTGACAATGGACCATGCTTCCTTTTCGCTCCCGTAAAGATGATGAAGGAGTCCAAGGGAAAACTTGAACTTGATGTCTGTGCTCCCTTGAACAAGGCTGCCTTGTTGCATGAGGCATCCGCGGGTAGTGTTGCCAGTGGTAAGGCGGTGACTGTCCTCACCTACCTCCATGGTGTGAAGGAGGCTCAGCTCGTTACCAATGAAATTATGGAGGAGGGCTTCGACATTGATCTTATTGAATTGAGGAGTTTAAAGCCACTCGACATGGACACCATTCGTAAGAGTTTGGAGCGCACTCATAAGATTGCCATCCTTGATGAGAGTACCCTCTCTGGAGGTGTTGGCGCCACGGTCAGTGCCAGAATATCCGAGGAACTGTTTGATCTCCTCGATGCACCCGTGAAGCGACTTTGTATGGATGACGCGCCAGTACCCTATGCCTCGACGATGGAAGTTGCTGTTGTCAAGCGTGGAAGTGATCTGGTGAAGGCTGTTTTTGAACTCATCACTGGTCAAATCTAAGTGACATTTTGAGTTGTTTCTTTATATGGGCTAGTTAGGCAGTGAACATATTATTACAAACTAAGCGGACAAAAAATATCTTTCTTTTCTCGGCAATGCACAACTCTATTATCCGTACTCGAAAGTGCCCATGATCCATGGATCCAATACCTCCTTCGCAACTTGTATCTCCAACTCGGAATACTCGTCTTTCGGGTCGTCCCTTCCATATCTCACCCACGAATCTATCAGTCCATTCCGTCGACTGGCAGGACCATGGCCCATGCCTGCCTTAGCACTCCGTACGACATAGTGGAATGTTCCATTCGCGACATCTTTGTCATCTTGTCGATGGCCAAGTATTCCACCGGCACATGTGCATATTTGTTTAGTAACCTCGTATGGGAAGAAGATGATATCCTCAAATCGTACGATCAATCGAGGAAAGGGTGCATTGGTCGTAGTTGTACTACCACTGCCGTTGGTCGTATTGCTGTATAGGTACTCGCCATACCAATCATTCCATAGATGTCCCAATGATTTGTGATGGGATGGTCCAGATCCATAGTTCACATCGACGGCATTGTACTCCTCATTGATATTCCCACCACTCATCCCATCCATTGTATATTTTAGTTGAGGACAATTCTTACTATCATGCATCCCCTTCCATCGTGCAGTGTACGGATTTCGACACATACTCTTCATCCAACTATATGGATTGCGTATTAACACTATTGGCAATACCTCTTCAATCTCATACTTCTTAATCTTTGATTTGGTATAATTGTGTCGAAAGGATGCAGGCGTATGTTTTCCCCAGGGTACCTCCCATTCATTCCCATGTCCACGTTTGGCATTGCCATTAAATTTCAATACACGATGTGGATTCTGGCAATTGTATTCGAGTAGTACGCTGAGGTAGTTGGTACCAGTATTGAAGAGACCCGCAGGGGCTAATCGTCGTTGGGATGGATTGGTGGAAGTTTGTTGTTGGAATGTGGAACATGTTTCAAGTCCATGGATGATTGGTGATGGAAGAGTGGGAGTTGTTGTATCCCCACCACCGATGATTGGATTCTTCTCCTCCTCAATTAATTTCGAGCGATGAATGTTTCGAAGTATTGTATCCCATGATGGTACGGATGCCCAATAGTTTGCATTGACTTGTGTAATATTTCGTGTTTGCAAGATGGCCCATAATCGTTCTTTTCCCTGCAATGTCCCATCCTGTGAAGTTGGAGTGATCATCCTATCGTTCTCTATATTATTTGTTGATTGATTGAGAATTTTAGTATTGACGCGTCGCTGCTCATTGCTATTATTTGAATCCTGTGTATTGTTGTGTACAACCTTGTCTACATGTCCACCCTTTAGATCCATCATCTTCATCATCGACAACCAGCCATTCTCCGACTGTTCGTGCACAGTAGAAATTTGTGTTGCCATGTAAAAATTGAGCGCAACTAATGAACATAATGCTTTGAGCAGGAACAATTTCAAGAAGATAACCAATCGAACTTTGCTTCTCCATCTTTTGATCGAAGCGACGAGTATGTTTTTGTTCGATGCGGATGTGGTGGCTGTACACATCATGACATGTTGCATTTATTGTGGATTGCGATTGCGAGACCAACAATTCCCGACAGCCATCAAAATTTAATGATATGTTGCTGTGTTGGCTTGGAGCGTCCTACTGCATCAGTTTAATGATATTCAGCCTTGGCTTCTGTAACCTCTGGAAGCTACCGACCTCGAGAAGAGATGAATAATTTGGTGGTGAATCAATGGCGGAGTGCAGAACTGACGGTACACCGACGCGACGGTATTACTTTTGGTGCTTCCCTCAAGACTTTCATTTTCCCGCCATCTTCTGCTAATATCGCTATCGCAGGCTATCGCCACCATATCTTTTTTCCCGCCATTTCGCCATTTCCGCCATAATAATTTGCGTCGCCGCCGCCGCCGCCGTAGACCGACCATCGGCCATGGCCACCACCGACAAATACGATCGTCAACTACGTCTTTGGGGTGCCTCCGGCCAACGTGCCCTAGGTAACACCTCTGTCGTGCTAATTGGCTCGTCGGCATGCGGGACGGAGACACTCAAAAACTTGGTGTTGCCCGGCGTGGCCACCTTTGTCGTCGTCGATGATGACGACTTTGATGAGGCTACTGCAAGCAGTGCTGATGGCAGCAACGATACTTCATCAACGTTCGAGATACATCGCAGTCCAGATCTCACCGATTCAATGTTCAAATTTTCATCTCATTCTTCCAACTTTTTCCTCCCGCCGAAGTCAACAACAATGTCGAACGAGGGCAGCAGCAGCAACCAGCATCAACCCAATCACAACTCCAGCAGGGCTGCACAGGCATCTGCTATACTGTCAGAACTCAATCCCGACGTTGAGGGGTATTGTATGACTGTCCCATCGTTGGAAGGAATCAACTACATTTCCTTTCTTCGATATCTGTTGGACAATCCACCATCTTCATCTTCTGATAGCAACAACATCACCGACAGCAGCAACAATAGCAGCAGTAGTGACAACGCTACTGCCCAACGCCAACAATATACCGAGCGTAAACTTCTAGTAGTATCCGCCGATCAACCATCTTCCATAACCCTCCCCCTCTCCCATGCATGCCACCTCCATTCTCTTCCACTACTACTACTCAAATCATACGGTCTTATTGGTCAAATCCGTCTTCAAACCCCCTTTCCCTATCATCCTATCATTGATGCACGACCATCCCATCGTATTCCAGATTTACGACTATCTTCTCATCCCATATTTGATGGGTTGAACAGGGTTGTGAATAGTGTGGGACAAATCGAGGAGATTGGGGATAGTATGGAGCATGCTCATGTACCGTATGTGATTATTTTGTTGCAAGCTTTGGAAAAGTGGCGCGAAAAGAGCAGCAGCAGTGATGTTGCTGCTGTTGCTCCGATTGATGATGCAACAATCGATGCCACTTCTGCGGTCAGTTTGAAGAAACCCAACTTTCCCAAAACCATGGCAGAAAAAGAGGAATTCCGATCTATCATCAAGAGCATGGCCAAGAATCTAAATACCGAACTAAACTTCGAGGAGGCACTCCGGGAAGCACACATGGTCTGGTCCGATGGACAAATATCCGACAATGTCCAAATGGTATTGGATCGCGTCGATGAGGAGTCATTCTATACTGCTGCTATTGATTCCGAAATGAAGATGGAAGTTGATGGTGATGTCAGCATTCTCGTTCCGAATCATGTATTGCAATTCCAATTGATGGTGTTGGCATTGAAACACTTTTTAGTTAATAATGGAAATTACCCACCGTTGGAGGGGAATATACCGGATATGACTAGTGATACTGCGCGGTATGTGGTGTTGCAAGAGGCATACAAGCAAAAGTCGGAGATGGATCGATTGGAAGTGCGAGGTAATATTGTGGCGTTGTTGGAGGAATGCCAACGTCGTTCCCATGGGAATAATATCCGGATTACTATGCCATCGGATGAGGAGATACTCACCTTTTGCAAGAATGCACGCTATCTTCGCATTCTTGAAACCCGACCGTATTTCGCAGAGTACCCTAATCAAGATCCAGTCAGCGCCATTGCCAAGTCCTATGCCAATGTTTGTTCCTCCCTGAATATGCCCAACGTGGATGCCATCCAATCCGAGGCACGAGATGATCTGCTAATGTCTACCATGGATCCCTACGAGACTGATCCCATCCAAACACCTTTGCTGTGGTGGATAGCCATCCGTGCCTGTGACGCATTCTATGATCGTCATCAACATTATCCAGGAAAGCATGATCAGGAATTGGCATTGGAAGCCGATGTTAATGAAGTGTACAATCTCATGATTCAAATTGTATCCAGTATGGAATTGGCCAATTCGGACTTTATCAAGGAATATCTTCTTGATCCAAATAAAGGAAAGGATTTGGCACGAGAGGCAGTGCGATATGATGAAGCGGAAATTCATACAGTGGCCGCGGTGGTGGGTGGAGTGGCAAGTCAAGAGGCAGTCAAGTTGATTACGGGACAGTATGTTCCGTTGAATGATACGTATGTTTATAATGGCATTGCTTCTACTGCGGGTGTGTATCGCTTCTAGAGAAGAGAGAGAGTTCATGTTATCTGCGAACGATGCGGAGTTTGAAGGACACAGGCATCATGTGTCACATAAAAACGAATATTAGGATCATTACATAGTTGGAAACCGCTAGCTCAAACAATTCTACTGCATTCTC
>JALLBK010000439.1:0-13908 GCA_036940085.1 Discostella pseudostelligera | reverse complement strand
CAACTCGAGCCGGACAAAAAAGTGGCGCGAACGGATTTGACCACCCATCTGACCAGTTTCTATCGACAATAACATATTGTATGAATTTCAAATAGCAAATACTAGGTAGCTGTATCCCACTACAACAAGTTGAGCATGGTCGCCGTCTATTCTAATTCTACCAACAACCGTCCACTAGGCGGCGTATCATCAAATAATTTATGGCATGGTGGCATACTATGACGTTTGGGTTTGGGCAAGAATCAAATGGCAACACCAAACCTTCTCCTACTCCTACGAGTACTAGTGCTAGTTTCATCCGTTGTATTTATCGGGCTAACCTTCAAAATGTTGACCATGAAGAATCTTCTTCCGGATTCGCATTTTCATCATGCTCCCCATAATTCTCCTACACAGAATGAGATGAAGCTTCTTCATCCTCATCGTCATCCGAGGGTTTATGAGATAGGCGACCTGAAGCATCGTATCACGCTTCCGCACGGAACGTTCTTCTTTGGACCGGACAGCCACCATGTTGAGGTAGATCCCACCTACAAGCCGTCATTCAACTCAATCCAACAAGAACTACTTGATGACGAAATTATTGATGTCAAAGAGGAGAAGGCACGTTGCGCGCGATACAGTTATCAGCTTGTTGACGAGGTGAACCCAAAACGACGTCGACTCTTCTTGGGAGCACTGCTTGGTGATGATAGCATGGAAGTGCTTCGAGCGGTGGGTACGGAGGCCTACAACATATTTCACACCGTATCCCTCGTTGAGAGCAACTCTACTCTCACCATCTCTCCCAGGAAATGGAAATATCACGATCGAGAGAACCCATCGGAACGTCTGAACACTCTGTATCAATTGTTCGGACCGAAGACGAAAGTTAGCGTTGAATACTACGTGAGCACGTTGAAAAGATTGTTTGGAAGGACGAGTGATTTATCGTTTGAAAATTGTCAACGAGAAGGATCGTCACACCGATGGGCATTAAATGGGATGGGACCGGATGATATCGGAATCATATCAGACGCAGATGAAACCTTCACCAGGGATTATTTGAGGGCAATGCAAATATGTGACGTGCCAGCATTTCAACCCAATCAAGACTGCAGCACTAGACAATTAGCATCGGCCCTTGTATTCGAATGTAGTCCTAACTGCATCAAGAATAAGAGATGGATTCATCCTAATGCCATTCTAGGAGAATGTGTAGAAAACGTAGGGGACTCATCAGTTCACCCACCGGCAAAACGAGAATACAAAGATAGACACGGTCTCCGAGCCTATGGGCACGGAGCAGGCGGCAATTATTCGGCATATTGGTCCGAAAATGGTTTGGAACCGAACAGTGTCTACCCTCTATCAATGGTAGCTGACATTAGACTTGGACTTCTAAGTGGGGCGCAAATTACGGGGAAGGGTGGATCCCCAACTGGGTATCACTTCCATAACTTTTTTTCTAGCTCTGATGCTATCCATGTCAAGTATCACACATATGGGCACTCAGTTCGTAACGCATTGGAAAAGCCAGTATGGGAATTGCACAAAGATCTGCAGTTGGCAGTAGACTGTGCCAATGGGGTACACAGAGAAGCACATGACTACATTGATTACAGTGAAAGTATTGAAGGGCCAATTTATTATCTCAATGATGATGCAAGGAGTAAGAGGCATGAATTGTGGCAAAGCATCGTGAAAGAAGAGGAAGAATTAATGTTGAATTCAACTTCGCATCATCAATAGTTGTAATCATTTTTGACAAGAGAAGAACAATACCTTGATGACGATGTGGTCCCTTATTGAACGTATTGGCATTGAACGATTACTATGATACTTTGCGTTGAGGAAGGAAGAAGTTTTGGTGTTTGCAGAGAAGAAGAAGGGATTATATTGACGGTTTAATGCAGCCGTTGTTCTTAATTTGGGAATTTACATTCTCTCTCTAGCATGATTTCGCAGTAGCAGTGCAGTAGCAGAATAAATCGATCAGCGTCACATTCGAGATGTGTTGAGTAATCATTTCATTGTATCAGTTCATCTTTCGAGCTGTTCATCGCCGCCACCAACTTGTATCTTCTGAATCTCCCTCGAGTAGGCCGCCAAGGCCGTGTCAATGGCAAAACATTATCTCGTTCGAGCAGCAAGTACGCGAGGATCATTTGAGGTTCGCATTCTGGTCAGTGCAGTGTGGAGATTTTGCGATGAAGGAAGCTCATCCTCGCGGTGGTGATTGAGTACATGTTGGTTACTCTCGTCTTGTGCGCCTTCACATTTGTGATAGTGTCAGTTCATCCTTCGAGTTGTTCATCGCCGCCACCAATTTGTATCTTCTGAATCTCCCTCGAGTATGCCGCCAAGGCCGTGTCAATGGCAAGCCACAATCTCGTTCGAGCTGCAAGTACGCGAGGATCATTTGAAGTTGGAATTCTGTTCAGTGCAATGTGGATATGCGGTGAGGAAGGAAGATCATCATCGTCATGTGCGCCTTCGCTCGGCTTGTTTTCATTTTGCGATGTGACACTATTGGATGATGATTCTTCAGCTCTGGAAGCAGCGTCAAGCACATCAGCAGTAGATTCTGCGTCTTTTGTATCGTAATGGGTTGCATCATCTTGAACCACCGATTCATCGAGCGACATGATCGATTCATCCATACTAACGCCCTCGTCCATATCCATGTTCGAGTCATCAATTGATTCTCGTCTTGTTTCATCCTCGTGGCAGCTTCCACCATCACATGAATCACAAACACCATCTTCTCTGGTGGTCGTCACTTCTTCGACAACATCAGAATGGCGGGAGTCACTGTCTGCATCTCCTCGACGACAACCGTTCTCGTCGCAATCGTCATCATTATCTGCAGCCATCTCCTTTCGTCTCCGACGCTTCTCATCAAGCATGGCAGTATACCGTAACTTATAATCCTGTGCCTCAATTTCTTCTCCAGTATTGACATCAGAATAACAAAATCCTCCTCCTCTCTTGTCAACATCCTTCACAACATGGCAATTTGTGTACTTTTCAGCCTCCAGCACATCAAAATGTTTCCGATCTTCCATAGCTTGAACAATTGGTTGGACTTTGAGAACAAATTCCTCCTTGCTTTGGGTGTAGTAATTATTCGTGGCGTGTCCTGGCATTGGATACCCCGAGAGTGCTTCGATTTCGTTGGCTACGTGAATTCGGTTTTTGATGGGAAGGGAGTAGTATTTCCGTACAAGCCGAATCATGCTCTCCATACTTGTACATGCACTACTTTCCCAGTTGCTGGTAGTACTGGGATCGCTTTNCAAGCCGAATCATGCTCTCCATACTTGTACATGCACTACTTTCCCAGTTGCTGGTAGTACTGGGATCGCTTTGGCAGGTTGTTATTGTATGAGCAGTATTTAATTTTGCCACGGGTAGCACCGCACCTTGACTGTTGTTGGAAAGGAGCGTATGCCGTCTCAATCGTTTCGTCTTCCTCATTGGCTCAGTATTGATATTTTCGTCACCAACTACAACATTGCTACTATGACGCGCACCAGCGAGTACTGAAAACGACGAAGTGGCGACCTTGTTTGCATCTGCCACAACATGATTCGCATTGCATTTCAAATTTACTGTTGGAGGATGGTTGGTAACATCTCGAAACGCGTAGGAATTCCTTTTCCGCTCCTGCCGCAGCTGATGATGGTGATGGCGCTGTGATTCTGCTCCTGCTGCTGTCACTGCAGCATCCTCTCCCATCGCTGACGTATCAATCACTTCTATTGGACCAGATGATGCTACTGCTGCTGTTGCTGATAATACCTTGATGGGTGTGGGTGGATCGGGAATGCTCTGCCAGTAGGATGAATAATCGTTGGTCGCCTCCTCCAACTCGTCATCGGCGGCGTCATTGCCACCGCTGTCCGCCGTGNTAGGATGAATAATCGTTGGTCGCCTCCTCCAACTCGTCATCGGCGGCGTCATTGCCACCGCTGTCCGCCGTGCACGCCATTGCTCTCCCTACTCGACTATTTTCGGTAACAACTATCTAACAAGTTTCAAAGAGGGTGTTCGAGTAATGGCTGCCTGCCGAGGAGTGGTTCGTTGGTAGGAGCAGCGGCATGTCCGGCCATGCCATGCCATGCCATGCCATGGTCATTGTCTTGGCGTAAGACAGATAATATGGCGCATGACGCGGCGATAAAGATCGCTAACTTGACGGTTGCACTCGATTGGCGATCAACGTCAAGAACTGGCCATAGCCATACATGCCGACAGTAGATAATATCATTGCGCACTGTGCTTGTCGAATCATCCAGGGATTTGGTAACGTCATTGCCCTACCGCATAGATTACACGGCATGGAGTGATGTGTTGGCTTGAGCTCACCGCAGAGCCAAGGAGTGAGGTGTAATTTCTCGGCCGTCGTCGAGGCCCGAGGCTCGCCGCGACGCGCGACGCCAGATGTTCTCATTGCGTGGTGTCATTCATCTTTCCCTACAGTAGACATGAAACAAACTATTCTCAATGTGAGGCGAGCTTGGAAAAGTTTACATAAGTACGGAGATGGAGTGTGAAGGCCATATTGACGTTCCCGCCACTTCTCGTCGTCTCAAACCATCAACCTCAACACCCAAGATCAATGAATACGATGAAAGTCGTCGTCGATATGGCCAATTATCTCGATTGAGCAACATTGTTCATTTGTCGATGCAGTGCCGAGTGGTCACAGTGGAAGACCAAGCGACCAAATCTAATTTTTGAAAACCTCAAAACATCAAATGAACCAGTTTCATTTTTGTTCAACGGCGNCCAAGCGACCAAATCTAATTTTTGAAAACCTCAAAACATCAAATGAACCAGTTTCATTTTTGTTCAACGGCGACGGTCGACGCCAATGCCAATCACTTCTTCATCAATCATCGTCGAGAATTGCACGGCAACCGGATATTACATCAAAATTGAAGCCACAATATCATCCAGGGCAAGAAACACGATGTCTCAGGCTCCTCAATCTGACATTAAGATGAGGCCAAGGCATCCCATCTTCGTCGAGACCGGTTCCTGTTTCGACACTACCAACACACGGCAAATAAAAGTCCGTCCAGGAGGACACGAGTCCCTCCCAACGAAAGACTTGAATGTAAGTGCCTTTTCATTCTCCAAAAAGACAGAACGGAAAACACCCGAGAAATTCATGCGTCGACACACTGGTCAGGGTGGGACATTGTGTCCACCACCCAAGGATGATACCCCTCCCGACTTTCCAGATGAAAATGTCACACCCACAAAGACGGGACAAAAGAAGGTTGACTTTCCGGCATTTATGGAGCGTCCAAATCCACCCAATACGGAATTCCGTCGATTCTACGAGCGTGGTGATCTTCCGGTGCAAATCGAGCATGGTAGCTGCCACAACAAGGTGGCATGGAAGGTGGCAATTGAACGCCTCGACTTCCAGCATTACCTCCCCATATTCTTTGATGGATTGCGCGAAGTCGAAATGCCCTATGCATTCCTCTCTGAACAGGGCGTGTATGATATGATGCAAGTCGGATCGAGCAAAATTGTCCCCGTCATACCGCAATTGATTATCCCAATAAAGACGGCGTTGAATACACGTGATCGATCGGTTATTGCCAAGGTATTGAAGGTATTGCAGGCCCTTGTGAAGTGCGACCAAGAGAAAAACCTTGTCGGTCAAGCATTGGTACCGTACTATCGACAAATCCTTCCTGTCTTGAACATATTCATACGTAAGAATGAGAACTTGGGTGACCGTATTGATTATGGACAACGGAAACGGAACAATCTAGGTGGACTTATCATGGAGACGTTGGAGGCGTTTGAGACGCATGGTGGCAAAGATGCCTTTATTAATATCAAATACTTTGTGCCAGTGTATGAGAGTGTAATCATTCGTTGACATGTCAACTAAAAAAATGCCATTACTTCAACTCGATGATCGAGAATTGGATTATTATTTGATAAATATATAGCATCCTCTGAATGTTGGATTGTATCATTGTCTCTCATATCGTTGGTACTCAAATCTTCTTCTTTTTGAATTGCTCCAACGCAATTGAGCACACAGCCAAAAGTTGCAGCGTTTCATCACTTCCATCTATCAAATTCCTATCCGACTCCGCCACCTTCACCGCAATGATTGCCTTGGCCTCATCACTAATATCATCCAAATCAATTATCTTCGCCATCAATGCACTCAAAACATACTCTGCCGAATATCCTTCCAATACAATATCTTGAACATATTTTCTCATATTGTCAAAGCTCTTTCCATTCAATACATCAATCAATCCATCGATCAATGTGGCGGGAGGTAACCCAGCCATTTCAGCAATCGATTCCTTCTTTATGGCATCCCCATCCTTACCACCACTCAAGGAATGCGCCGATTGGAGTGTAGTCACTGCCCTTCTCATATCACCCTGACTCAAATTCAAAATCTCATCAATCACCTCATCATCCTTCCCTTCCTCAAAGTAACACTCCTCCTCATGGGCAATGTACATAATACGTTCCTTCATACTCGATACCGGGAGTGGTGCAAAACGGAATTTCGCACACCGACTTGCCAATGGCTCAATAATGCGCGTGACATAATTGCAAATGAGAATGAAGCGCGTTACCTTCGAATAGGCCTCAATGACCCGACGCAATGCCGCCTGGGCGTCACGTGTGACGGTATCGGCCTCATCGAGGATGATAATTTTGAAGGGTGGATTGGGATACTTTTTTGTGGGTGGTGCCTCCTCTTCACCATCATCTACATCCATGGCATCATCATTCTTGCTACCAGCATCTGATTTTTTGCCAAAGAAATTCTTCTTCTTTGTCCCTTTTCCACCACCCCCAGCACCACCGCTACCCGAAGATCCAACAGCAAGACTGGCAAAATGTTTAATCTTATCTCGTACGACACTTATTCCACGTTCATCACTGGCATTCAATTCTAATACACGACGTTTCATTTGGGTAGGATCGTACAATTGACGACATAGTGCCAATGCTACTGATGTCTTGCCCGTCTTTTGGATGTGTCATGTCATGTGATGTGATTTGAGTGTATCGATGGGATGCAAAGGCAACGATGATACAAAATGATGATGAGAAATAAATGATCAGAGTATGAGTGAATCTACTACATGGTCTAAAGGACAGAGTGCATCATCATGCCAAACTAAAGGCGAATGTATAATAATTTTCGTACCCCAGGTGGACCATAAAATAGCAAATGTGGCAACCGATTCGTCTCGACGGCATTGGTGAGCGTGGAGATGATTTCAGTTTGGTGCGAGACGTCCGTTAATGATTTTGGACGATATTTCTCCACCCAGGGTGTGGCTGCGGACAACATGGTGCTAGTGGTATTGGCGGTAGTCGTTGCGGCGGATGCCATGGTCGCGGTGTCGTCGGCATGGATTTGGAGTTGGAGCGAGCATCGCTAGCTCGAGAGGTGGCACATCTTCTCTTCCCGCCATTTTCGCCACGTACATAGGAGCTGATAGGACATAGGAGTATCTATTTTCCCGCCATTTCGAGTTGGAAACACGTCACTGGTCCGCCGACCACCTGCACCATGAACGACGACGGCGACGGTGAGGTCACTATGGGTAGGAGTAGTAAGATATCATAGATACTTCTTCGAATTCGACTGCTATCTAGATCTAGAGAGGTAGCGATACTATCCACCAACCATGAAATTCTCTCGTCGTACCAGCGCCATGGCCATGGCGACGGCATCTTTTGCCGCCATATCGGCACCCGCATCGACATCTGCCTTCATCGCTCCAACATCATCATTATCTTCGGCCACTCCTTCACAACAACCCCTTTCTACATCGCTCGGCGCTACATTAAAAGGCATTCAAGAAGATCTCACCTTCACACCACCCCTCGACTCCATTACCAATAATCAAATATCCGACTCAGCATGCATCGATGCCGCAAAGCAAATGAAACGTGTCATGGTCCCTGTATCAAAGGAGGTTAGTGATACTGGATATGTTGGTATTTCATTTATTCACTGGCAGGCGGAGAAACCAAAACAAAAATCTACACAATATAATAAAGTCTTGCCAATACTCCTCGTGCATGGCTTTGACTCCTCGTCACTTGAATATCGTCGTCTTGGTCCAAAGCTAGCCGCATTGGGCATTGATGTGTACTGTGTCGATCTATTAGGATGGGGATATACTCAATTGGGCGATTCGTCCGTCAAGAGTTACTCCGCGAAGGCCAAGGTGGAAGCACTCTCCGGCTTTTGGAAAGTTGTGGGAAACGATGATGAGGTGGTAGTGGGGGGTGCTAGTTTGGGTGGTGCAGCGGTGATTGAGTTTGCGGCAGAGAATATTGTTCGAAGAAGCATTAGTGACGATGATGCTGCTGCTGTAGATAGAAGTGACATTGACACCACCACCAGCAGCAATACCAGCGACAAAGGATTTGTACGTGGTGCAGTCCTAATTGACGCCCAAGGATTCGTCGACGGCATCGGCCCCATGTCCTTCCTTCCGGTCCCATTGGCCCGTGCTGGCATCAAGGTATTGCAATCCATATCATTGCGTCAATCAGCCAACCGCATGTCATATTATGATGTTGAAACCTATGCCACCGAAGACGCACAGAAAATTGGTCGTTTGCATTGTTTACGTGAGGGGTGGGAGGATGGGATGCTAAGCTTTATGCAAAGTGGGGGCTTTCGACCGAAGGAGAAGGTAGCAAAGATTGATGTACCAACATTGGTCCTCTGGGGACGGCAGGATGGCATATTGGATGGGAAAGAGTTTGCCAATAAGTTCATTGACACCATGCCTAATGCACAATTGCGGTGGATTGAAGAGTGTGGACATGTCCCACATTTGGAACAGCCGGAGGTTACGGCACAATACATTGCAGAGTTTTTGCAGTCGGAGGAGGTACAGCCGTCGAAGAAGAGTGCATCATCTCCTGCTTCGTTTGCGTTTGCCGGCAATAATATCTTGGATGGGCTGTTTGGATTTCTTAGTCCTAATTAATGAGCCTTTTTAATCGAGGTATGGTACTAATATCAGATGATTCAGTTGCAATTCCTTATGTACAAGAAGAATTCCCATCTACTCAATTCTCTAGAGAGTTGCCACATTTCTCGCCCGAATTGTTGATCCATTGCCTGAAACGGGTGGGCCTACTACTACTTTCTGCTTTATTCTAATCTTACCCTTTTTACCACCCACACGCCGCCTGGTACGTCCTGCGCTACTGTCCTTTCGTTTGAACAACAACGAGCGCATCATCCGTGAATTGTCACTGAAGTATTGCTGCAGGAATTTCTTCCTGATTGTGTCAAATAACAGCACCGTCGATGATAATAAGGCTATTCCAAACAGATCGCCGAGTGATAGAGCCTCGGTTTGAAATACGGCCTGAAGAGGAGGGAAGTATATGACTGCAAGTTGCCCTGCCACTGAGAAGGCCATGGCCCAAAGGAAGGATGGATTGCTGTATGGACTTATTTCGTAGAAACACTTATCAGCAGATCGGCAGGCATAGGCATTGAAAAAATCGCAATTGACAAATGTCATAAATGTCATTGTGGTGTCTCGTCTAGTTACTTGGCCATCATCTGGAATTCGGTGTAAGATGAGTTAGTTGGTTTCTCGACAGTAATTTCATTGGACCGCAAGGATGCGACGATAGAACAGTCACTTACCAAGCTCGTGTGCAAACACGCACAATGTCAGAAAAGTAATGAGCAGGGCACTGCTTACAGCTCGCGTTAATAATGCACGTGTCACAATGGATTCAGAAGCCTTTCGAGGTGGCGCCCTTAGAATTTGTTCGTCTACCGGCTCGACTCCTAAGCTTTGAGCTGGCGGTCCGTCCATTATGATATTAATGAACAATATCTGTATGAGAGATGAGAGGAAGGGTATTGAGATACCAATCGAAGCGTATCATGTGCACGTGGAGACAACGAATTAAAAATTACCTGCATAGCATTAAGTGGTGATGGAAGTCGAAACGCCGTGGCCACGGCCTCCATCAGCATCGCAGCAAACGATGTGCTTAATTGGAACGACAAGAAGTTGCGTATGTTGAAGAAGATTCCTGGAGAAGAATCGAGATGAAATGGCAAATAGAAATGTTTGTTGAGAAGGTTGGAGAAATATGAGAGTTTGAGTACACCAAAGACTAACCTTTGCCCTCAGCTACCGCGTATACTATTGTTGTGAAGTCATCGTCTGCAAGGACTACATCAGCAGCCTCTTTGGCAACGTCGGTACCACCTTTGCCCATAGCTATGCCAATGTCAGCGGCCTGAGAATAAAAAAAATGGATATGCAATTTAGGTTCGAGGCTTGCGAATAATAATTGAGAGAGAGAAATATTACAAAGCGAGTGAAAGCTGCTCTCACCTTCAGAGAAAGGGCGTCATTCACTCCATCACCAGTCATCGCTACAACCTCCCCGTTCTTTTGCAACGCCCGTACAAGGGCCAGCTTATGTCGCGGTGCAACTCTATAAAACACTTTCACGCCCACAATCGCATCTGGCAAATTATGCTGCCCAATGGTATCCAGCTGAGCTCCACTCAGGGTGCGTTGGCCAAATTCAACATCATCCATATTATATTCGTCGGAGGACATGAGATTGATGTTGAGATATTCGTCGTCGGACGAATCTTCGGCGGAAAGCATAGTTGCAAGACATGAATCCGCCTCATCGCCGATAGCAGCAATAGACCGTCCTCCTCCACCGCCAAGGATACCACAACGCCTTGCGATTGCAATGGCTGTCTCTTTCGAATCTCCAGTGACCATAATGACCTTTACTCCGCCCTTCTCCAACTGATGTACGCTTTCGACGACACCTTCCCGAGGTGGATCTTCCAGGCCAATAATACCCGCAAATGTCAAATTGTCAAGACGTGGCCCGTACGCCATGGCGAGGACACGTAGGCCACTTCATGAAGAGAGAAATAATGGGCGTCAGAATAGAGAGAGGTGCAATTCCAAAAGAACCACAATATGAAGGTCAAAACACCACCACTCACCAAGCTGCCATCCGTCGAGCTTGCACTAAGGCACGCGATTTACCCATCTCCGTTAATGGCACTGCACTCCCATCCGCGGCAGTGTGTGTTCGACACTCACCCAATATCGCTTCCGGCATACCCTTCACAAAGTAGAGCGAGGACGACGCCGCATCATCACTATCCGTATGCCTCCGTGCCGCAAGAGTAAATGCCAATGCACAGTGTGCTCCACCCACCGGACGACATTTCACCTCCATTCGCTTTCGGTCCGACGAGAAGGGTATCTCCTGTACACGATGGTACATTGGTCGAGGATCGGGGACATTGGCCTTGGCACTGCCAATGAGTAATGCAATTTCGGTGGGTTGACCCATGGGCGTTGCATTGCCACCATCATCATTGTCACATGACACAGTTGCATTGTTGCATATCGACGCTGTACCGAATAGTGCACTGAGAGCATTGAACTCGGAACATTTTTCCGTAACTTGTCTCGTACTACTACTCCCACCATTGTTCTTCATCGACGACAAATCCTCAGCAGTTGCATTCCGTACCAAATATCCTCCACTTTTCTTGGCATCATATCCCACACCGGTAAGTCCAAAGCATAATCCAGGGAACGCCAAACAATACATGGATCGTGCCGTCATTTCATTCTGCGTTAGTGTGCCAGTCTTATCGGATGCCACGACGGTAGCACATCCCAATGTCTCCACGGCCGGTAATTTCTTGACAATTGCACATCGTCTTGCCATCCGCAAGACTCCCAATGCCAATGTAACGGCAACACAAATTGGCAACCCCTCGGGTATCGCCGCCACTGCCAAACTCACTGCCACCGTCACCGTTTCCATCAATGGTCTACCAAGTATATATCCCACCAAGGCCAATACACTAATCCCCACACCCGAAGCAAAGGCCAATGTTCGGCCCAATTCATCAATCTTCGTTTGCAATGGTGATCTACGTGATTCGACTTGACTTAATTCCTTGGCGACCTTACCAAATTCAGTACGACATCCTACTGCCACGACAAGACCACGCCCTCGGCCGGATACGACGAGAGTACCCATGAAGGCAATGTTCTTTTGTTCCGAGAGTGGCGGAGGTGGTGAATGGGACGTGTCATTGTTTCTTACTGCACCATCATTCCCAATTGTAGTCGTAGTGGTAGCAGTAGAAATCATTGGTATTGCCACACCAGTCTTCTCGACCGGTCGATTCTCTCCCGTCAACGAACTCTCATCCACCGACATGTCTACCCCATCGACAATTCTCACATCGGCCGGCACTCTATCTCCGGTAGCCAAAAGCACTAAATCACCCACCACTAACTCCTTAGCTAGAAAATGATCTTTGGCATGCCCATCACGCAGTATAGTACAAGTATGTGGAACTAAGTCGGCAAGTTTTTCTAAGGCACGTTCACTCCTATATTCTTGTATTGCTGCTACCATACTGACGATACCCAAAGCTATACTGATGGAGATGGCATCGGCAATATTGTTTAATGTGTAAGAAATGAACGCAGAGAAGAGTAGCATCATTATTAGAGGTTCTTTGAGTTGATCGATGAATGCTTGTAGGAGTGGTTGGAGAGCGGTGAATAGTGATTTTAGTTTGTGGAGATAAGATTGGAGTAGAGAGAGGGGGGAGGTAGATGATAAAGCAAAGGTAGATGGACTGCGATGGAGATTGTCAGCATCAGCAGCATCATCATCATCATCATTGTCGTCAAACAGAGCTCTATCGTCATCAGCAGTACCGTGAAGTGTATTGGAACCAAACGCTCGTCGTAGGGAGCGTACCTGTCCTGAGTTTCGCCCGCGTGTCATTAATGGATTGGATAGATTCGACTGCAAGGGGTCATTATTTTGCAGTTGCTGCTGCTGCTGCGAGACGAGGAGGGGAAGCGCGCCAAGACGTCGTGCCACCTCCTCGGGTTGCCATGCACATTCCTCATTACGGGTGTAGGGATATGGAATGTTGCTATTGGTCATTGTAGGACTGCTGGATCATTGGAAGAGAGGTAGTGGATGGGGGCGGGTGTAGTACGCTACCATACGGCGGCCGCCATGGTCGTCGTCGTCGTCGTCGTCGTCGTCGTCGTCGTCCGTCTGTCCGGCGTCACGAGAGCGAAACAATGGCGAAGAAGATTGTGGCAAAATTGGCGGGAAGAGAGAACACGTACGCGCCGCGTCGTGGCCATCAACAAGAAGCAACCCGCATCACCATGCACCATGATCATGATCTTCCTCATATCTGGTGAAAGCATAACCATAACTGAATAATGATATCGAGTACGAAATCGTCAATGACACTACTCTCAATCATCACCTACTCGCTGCTAGTGTCGTCGTCGTCGGTGATCACATCGGCATTTCATTGTAGCAGCCCATCATGGGTGACAACATCTATTCGTACACCCACATCATCGGCTTCATTGCCATCAGGTGCTCCTCGTCTTCATCATAATCATAATCATCATCGTAGTCACCATCAGAATGATGATCATGCCGATGTGATGGAATCCGTATGGAGCACCAGCAGCACCAGCACCACTCGTCGGACAGCCATGGGCAACACCCTAATGATTGCTTCCATTTTATTGACGGCAAGATTTGTTGTTGTCGTCGGGAGCGAGATTTGTTGTTGTTGTCGGCAAGAGTTGTTGTTGGCAGCAGCGAGAGTTGTTGTTGTTGTTGTCGTCGGGAGCGAGAGTTGTTGTTGGCAGCAGCAAGATTTGTTGTTGGCAGCGGCGAGAGTTGTTGTTGTCGGCAAGATTTGTTGTTGTCGTCGGGAGCAAGATTTGTTGTTGTTGTCGGCAAGATTTGTTGTTGGCAGCGGCGAGAGTTGTTGTTGTTGTTGTTGTTGTTGTTGTTGTTGTTGTTGTTGTTGTTGTTGTT
>JALLBK010000438.1:0-28502 GCA_036940085.1 Discostella pseudostelligera | reverse complement strand
GAGATTGGAGGTGAGCAAGTTAAATGTGAAGGCATTGACGAAGAGCAAGCTGAGGAAACAATATGCATGGGATGGGGTGGACAGTATCTACACAGATGCACTTATTGAATTCAGCAAGGAATAGCTCTTCCCTTGGTTCAAGTTCCTGCATGATAACTGGATGGATTATTCAGAGTAGGAAGAGTTTGTCAATGGTAATATTGCTGACTGTCCTCCAGTTCCAGCCTTAGCAAATTGCTGAAAATGAGGGATGAGAAGAAGAATATGGCTGTTGATAAGGAGGGGGTAATGGCACGGTGAGTTTGACTATGACTCTGACGATGATGGTGGGCCACTAATTGGATTTGGATTGTATCAGGGGAAGGGGGGGCAACCAGTTGCATGATTTGGAATCCGCATTGCATGTGGACAATAACCGCAATGGTGCTGGAGAAGAGAGTTCAAGCAAGGAAGATGAGCGCGTGGTAAAAGGGGTGTCCAAGAGGAGGATGGGGATAGTGACAGAGAGGGAGAGGAGGAAGACCGTGTGACAGTCACAGCAGGCAGAGGTGCAAGGAAGAGTAGTGGGGCGGGGAGGAAGAGGAAGAGTGCTCTGATGATGACGATGATGATGATGATAATAACCCTATGATTGAGCTGCAGTGGAAAAGGAAGGCAGCCTCTGAGAAGAATTAACAGCAAAAGAAACCAAACAAGAGGACAAGGGCATCCACTAGGTTGGAGAAGAGTGATAACTAAGCAATGCATCATGGGATATGTGTATGAGGATTAGAGAAGTCTAAATAAGAATATTAACAATGTGATAACTTGCTGCAATGAAGACTTCCTGAATGAGTACTAACTACTGTGACGAGAACATGTATTGCTTCAAGTAGTAATGAACTCAATGCAGTTTAGTGATAGCATTGCCAGATACCAAGCTAGTTTACGTGATCTACCACAGCCACAGCATTTGTTAACTTTTAATAATTGAACAAATGAATAGGTATTTTGAAGCAATTCATTCTTTAAATGTAACCATGTACTATGACCATAAACCCTACACTTTAACTATGTACCTTATGAATAGCTAAGAAACAATCAATGAGAAAACAAGAAACAATCAATTGAGACAGTCCCCGGCTGAGCTTGTGTGAGGAGAGCAGGAAGCTACAGAGCAGTCTCTTATATTAGGGTGTCCCCGCAGGGGACAAATTTGTCAAACTGTCCCTGTCCAACTGTCCAACTGTCAAACTGTCGTAATCGCAAAACGTATCGCCAAGCGACCAATGACAGATCTGCTGTCGACCTGCTGTCAACATGATAAATTTGAAATTCATCAGCACACGTAGGCCTGGTACTCAATATCATGTAGAGCTTTGCCCCATTCTTAGAAATGAATTTGAGCAACCCTTGCCATCATGTTGTTTGCAAGATGAAAGAAGTGATGAAATTCTTTTCGAAAAGTCGCCGGAACAGACACAAAAGACAAATCTGTCCATCTGCTTATCTGAGCTGTTTGAGTTCGACAGTTCGACAGTTCGGCAGTTCAACAGGTGACAGTTTGACAAATTTGTCCCCTGGTGCGGGGACACCCTGTTACCCAGGAATTTTCTGGGTGGAAGAAGGGGAGCGGGGACGAGAGTTGTTCAACTCTCAGACAGCAGTTTTGTACTGCTGTGCTGTCTGCTGGCTCAAGCCTTTGGGGTTTAAAGACTCCTGTGTGGTCAAATATACTATCTAGTAGTTGTTAGTCTAAGGTACTAATCTGCTACTAATGTTGTTGTTCTGTTCTGGCTGTGACCACCTCATCCTCCTGGTCTTGATGTGTAGTAATTGGGCACCAATCAGCACCTCCATTCTCAATGGAGAATGTTGAATTGGATCATGGTTAGTGGTTAGTAGTTAGTAGTACTAGCACCCATTCTGAATGTAATTGGTGGTCACCAGCACCCATTCTCAGTGGGTAGGAGTGGGTGATCCACCATCACACTAATTCTCAGTGTATTTGTTTTTGGGTGGTCAGTGGTCAACCAACAACACCCACTGAGTGTAGTGGTAAGTGGGTGCTATTGTTGGGTGGCAGGGTGTGTTTATTGACTTCACCGCCACGCGGAGGCCAGGCTTCCACCTGCTTCCACCTGGCAGTGCATCCATCATCTTGTGTGTGTCCGTCACCCCGCCACACTCACACCTCAACCATGGCCATGTTTGATGTAATGGTATTGGTATTGATGTTGCTCCTCCACCTCCTATTGTTCTTCACGGCGTACTGCCACTGCAGTGATGCCTACGCTCCTCTACCCATGCCATCGATTCGTCATCATAGATGGTCATCGTCATCTCGATTATTATTCTCGACAGCGGAGGCGTCGCGTGCTGACGTCGCGTCGTCACCCAGCGGCAGCACCACTGCCATCAAGGCCGAATCTTCCACATCCACCACCACACTGACAACACCAATAACTCCGACGACGATTAGCGAAGAAAATATCACAACGCGCGATCTACTCTCGTTAGACTACATTCGATCCACCCTCATCCGTCAAGAAGAGACTATCATCTTTGCATTAATTGAACGAGCTCAATTCCGACTTAATGACATAGTGTACAAGGTGGGTGGAGTTCCTGGGTTGGGCGTGCCTCCGGTAAGTAGTAGCAGCAATAGCTTACTGAAAAGCGCCGATGGGGATGATGAAGAAGAACAGCAGGAAGAGTTGTCGTTTTTGGATTTCATGTTCATTGGAACGGTAAGGCCTATCAACTATCAGTATTCAACCTCCTTTTTGCAATTACCAACTCATGCAAAATATGAATATTATTGTTCTCACCCATCTCTCTAAACAAATACTCGAAATCATACTCATGCAGGAAGCACTCCATAGTATCGTGCGCAGATACGAATCGCCCGAGGAACATGCCTTCTTCCCCTCTCGATTACCCAAACGAAGCAATTCTCTCGCGGAGTTAGAATATCCCGACCTACTCTCCAACGATAATGCCATCAATCAATTGAATTGGAACAAAATATTGTATGAAAAGTATCTAAATGTAGTATTGCCCGCCATCACCGAAAAGGGAGATGATGAACAGTATGGTTCGACGGTGCTTGCGGATATTGCTGCATTGCAGGCCTTGTCGAAACGAATACATTATGGAAAATTCGTGGCTGAGAGTAAATATCGGAGCAATCCAACTGGATTTCAACAACTTGTGGATGACGGTGACGCCGAAGGAGTTATGAAACTGTTGACCAATTCAGCAGTCGAAGAGCAGGTTTTGACACGAGCACGGCTGAAAGCTCGGACGTATGGTAGGGAGCCGTCGATGTCTGTTGCGACAAATGGAGAAGGTGGGGACTGTGCCGCAGCAAAAGATGAGGATAATGAAGAGGAGGGGAAGGTGGATCCATTAATTATTGAAAGCATCTATCGACAGTTAATCATTCCAATTACAAAGGATATCGAGGTGGCGTATTTGTTTTTAAGATGCGGGAGGAAGCCACCGGCTGAGTTTGCCTCAGATAGGATGAGTGTGGACGTGACGGAGCTGATTCCGAGACGAATTGTTTCATGAAGTAAATGCATGATGTCAAGCGACAATTATTCGTGGTAGTAGGCAATGGAATCACTGTACTGCGTCAATTCTAGTTATTGATCACTTATCCTACTATACATCATGTCGTCATGGCACCGTGTATTGCTTTGTGTATCGTTTCTGGGGCGTCGATACTTTTGTAAGTTTAGGTGGAAGGGATTGGGGTGGTTGCGGAGGTTCTTCACTCTCGACAGAAGAAGTATCCCTTTCCGTCGACGTAGTCGATTTTTCAGATGATATTACATCCCAGTATTGAGAATCTGTTACCTCGAATTCAAGATCGTTTCTCTCGATATCGTTTACATCATCAGAATGAGAATCGTCTCCCTTTGCTTGATCAGCAGCAGATGAACCCCCCGACTTTATAAATCCAATCAAATAAAGCATCCATCGCATAAGGAATATTACTCCGACCACAATTGAAATAGGTCTCCAAACGTCATTTGTCTCTGATGTTCTCAATGTTACGATTTCACTGAAACCCCAAACAGCACCCACGGCTCCAAACACCTCAAGGATGAGTTTGACAATGAAGGCCTCATACCATCGAACGATTATCATGTGTATTGACGACGGATCGGACCACAGTGTCGACATATATAAACAATACGCGAGTATCTCAAAGACCCAACGAATTAAAAACATGGTCCCCACTGACATCGCCGCAATTCTCCAACCCAGTGCATTATCCGCATTTCTTAAAGTAACTGCCTCGGCACATCCCCAAATTGCGCCAGATCCTCCCAGTACATGCAAAACGAATTTCGATGAGTGTATCTGAAAGAATGAAAGCCGATGCGTACGTCGATGGTGTACCTTAATTGGTAAATAATCATGCTGATGGCTCCACCAATGTTTAATAGCCCACCAATATCTAATGAAGAATACCACGCCGACAAACATGGCCAAGAGGCGCATTCTCTCATTGCCAACGGAGGTGTCACGAAGAAAGAGTATATCTGCTGCTCCCCAGATGGCACCCGCCGCTCCCATCACCTCCAAGAGTAACTTTGCTCCAAGGACTTGCATGAAGGCTAGGACAGAGGATTCGCTTTTATGACGACGTTGCCAATCGCAACAGCCATGGCAACAGTGGTGAAAGAGATGGTTCATCTTGATGTCGTCGTCGTCGTCGTCTCTCGTTGTTTTTGTTGGTCTTTGCTTGGTGCATCACCTCGCTCTCCCGCATTTTCACAGACTTTCTACGTTGGATTTCAATACGAAATCTTGAAAATATAGCGGGAAAAAGATGAAAATGGCGCGAAGCAGGTTGTTTTGGCGGGAGATTTTAGATTTTTGGAGTACCGTACAACATTGTGACGTGAGAGAATGTTTTGCGCGAGAACTGCGAAAGATCTTTTTTCCCGCCATTTTTCTGACATCGAATTCTCATCTCTGCCTTGCTTGAGCTTGCTTGCCGCAGGCCGCCGCACGCCGCACTTCTTCCTTTACCTCTCCAGTACGAGCGCAAGCTGTTGCCGTTCTCCTTTCACTGCCAGGTAAATCTATCCTATAGTCAGTTATCTGGTCACTCTGAACTCTCTCTATTCAGCGCCGGCGGTCTGCGAGTTTGATCTTTGGGCTGGTGTCTTGTTCGATCTTTGTCTTTGGGCTCGCGTCGCGTCGCGGCCGCGACTTGCAATGCCATATCAACGGCCATTCTCTGTGAATGTGTAATGTGTGACATTCATTTTCCAATGATTGATGCAACTAACAACTTCCACTTGAATTTCAGCACCTTTTTCATTGTCTTTATGCATAGCCATGCCTCGATCCAAGTCGACCAAGCGAAAGAATAGTGGCGCCTCGTCTACTTCGAACAAAAAGAGTCGACGAAGGAGTGATGCGGCATCGTCAACGTCATTGTCGCCTTCAGCGACATTTATGGACCTTCCCGTGGATATCACGACGCGCATTACATCCTACATCGTAGATTTTGACTCCGAGTCGATAACCATGATGGCAGCATTTTCATTATCATGCACTTGCAAATCTCTTCGTGCGGCCGTTGAACGTCATCTTGAACCCTTTGCTAAAAGCATTACAAAGCAGCGATGGAATCGTCTCCCTCGTCCCTTGGTGACAATGGCATTTGCAGATGCATCCCGAATGAATATCAATGGTGTGACGAAGAAGACGGCCATGGCATTGATGATTCCGGATGCCGTTATCCGGAAGCTTCGTTACACTTCAGTACGCTTGTCGAGGCGTTGTACCGCACACGTCTACAAGGTGTCAACCATCGTTTCGCATCTCAGCTCCGTGTATCCGACTGTGGAAGAGTTTGAGACAGCCCTAGAGACCAAGAACCAGGCATCCAGTAGTGCTCGCTTGAAACGTGAGGAGAACAAACGTATTCGCGCCGGGAGGCAGGCGGAGATCCAGGCCATCATGAAAGAACATAATATGGAAATGGAATATCAACGCGATGCGGATCTCACGAGCCTTGTGAAGAAGTACGTGGCTAATGGCGCCAAGAAAAATCTTACAAAGATCAAGGAGGAGGCCATCGCACTGGGATTGCAGAATGCAAGACGAGCGGAAGTGGATGAGTTGATGAAAGGCAGTGGTGTCGATGTTAGGACGGTCAAGCTCGCCGAGAAGGAAGCATATGCCAAGACGGGAGATGATGGCATACTTGAGAGTATCAAGGAGACGATTCAAATAGAAAAGGATAGATTGGGTCGTCTGGAGGGCTACCGCAAAGCCTTTCACCAGACTCTTTTGGAGCTTGTGGGTGGTGAAGAGTGGATTCTACAAGTTCCAGACTATGTCTGGACACGGAATGCAACTATCCGAGAGTTCTTGGAGTATGGCCGGGGCGATGTGATGGAGACTTGTACAGGCATCGTATCAATTTTGCGCGCAAAGCAGAAGGATGGTGATACCAAAAATCCGTCGGCTATCGTGATGAAATATGTAAAGGTCCTAAGGCGTGAGGACTTGGTTCACGAGCTCCGGCAGCACGGTTTGTCTCTCAGGAAAGATAGTAATTTCTGCAAGCAGTTTATTCAGGGTACGACCGAGGCTTCTCTGCAAGAAGTTGGGGCGACGATGGCACTCTCTGCACATTTGTTCCAACAGGGAGGTCATCGCTGCTGGTCCCACAATGTTGTTCATTTAGAAGGTATCATGCGGAAGCGTTATGGTACTAAGGAGTATGACAGCTGGTACGACGCGTTTGAGTCGGTCAAGTCCTTGGTCGATCATTCATATCAGTATTTATATTCCTCTATTGATATGAACTTGTTTGTTTTTTCCCTGCCTTATCTCTTCTCCGTCCTTCGCTATGCATATCGAATCTATCTCCATCAAATTTAGGAAAATTGTACCGTTTGCCATCATCGTTTCTATCCAAACAATCCGTGAGTACATTGTACAAGCCAATATCAACCTCGTTCAGCTCAATTAACTTCTCCACGGTATCATTCTTTATCACCAGTGGAACCAAAGTGTTTGCTTTGTGAGATACTCGTTCACAAAATGCAGCGCGTTGTAGATCAAATTCAGGAACACCAAACATTTCCTCCACCGCCGAGACATAGTCGGGATCGATCATCCTTTCCAGTACCACAATAAAGTTGTATCGGAGCAATGTCACCATTGCTGCTTGATATAGTTGAGATATTGTCGTATTATGTTCGGGACAAGCGCCCGTAAACCACTGCGTGTAGCAATTGACTGCACATTCTCCCAATTTGAAACGATTTTGCGGACATGTGAACGGGGAGTGACCGCCGGTGGCATTCCAAGTTTCGAGTTTCATGGCATCGTCTTCCGTTGCTGTGAATTTCTTAGCGCGCATTTTTATGAGATCTCGACAATTCCATCTCCCTGAGTCTATTTTAACGCAATATGCATGAATTGGGTGTATTCAGTGACAAGCAANGATGAGTAACAGTACCATATATCAATAACAAAGAGCATCATGTCCCATTTTCAACTCACTGGCTCTCTCAAATGAGTAACATAAAACGTTGGAACCTGATGAGTTCCTGGTTCCTCTGCCTCAATCCATTCTCCTTGGTCAAACTCTAGTCCGTAATGATCCGCTACCCTCGAAAAGTAATTTGCCAAGGACGTTCCACCCGCCTTACGCGCATGATAGAAGTATATCCGTTTAAATTTCGTAGCATCGGACCATGACCATGCTGTATTCAATGTGAGATGATGAAAGTGAGGATGACACGCCGGTGATGGTGAACGCCACCGCTGCTTCTTCTTGTTTTGGTCTCGTTTCTTCCCCTTCGGAGGTACTGCAATGTTCGAATAGAGACTGGATAAGCGCGCGAACTTCTCTTGTTTCGATTCCTCATCTCTAACGATGAGTCGAGAGGAATGATTGAATGTTGTAGCATTTATAATAATTTGTTGTCGAATATCATGATCCTCATTCTGTCGGTACAAATATAAATGCAGATCTTCTACCTCGATGACACAAACCAGCCCAAATGTCGAAACGAAGAGTGCAAAGGTTGAAACAGCGGCGTTAACTCGTCTCTTGTTTGTTGATGACATGACTTCCGTTAGTGTTCTCTACCAGCTGGTGCTCAGTGCTCATGAATTGTCACGGGCTGTCGGTGTCGTCGGCTGCATCCAATATTACATGTGCGCTCCACACGAAAATACGGCTTGATCGATGTACGAACCGCAGTTCCTGATGCGAAGGGTATTTGTTTTACAGCTCTACCAATGGCTCTATTGCTAGATGATGATATGGTCTCTAGGATAGGGATCGGAGTAGAAATTGCTTCTTTGTCATTGCCATACATCGTCATCGTCGTCAAGTCGACGTCCTCTATCTTCTCGTGACGTCCACTTCCCATCGCCGATCTTACCTTTTGTGTCTTTTTTGTCGTCGCGCCGTTAATTCTTCGTCGCTAGAATCTCACTTCACATAGGAACCAGTACAAATATTCGGTCTTTCTCGTCCCAACTCAAACCTCAGCTCGGTGCAATTCAAGGAGAAGACATTATGCGCGAGGTTTGGCAAATTTCTCTACGACGTCATCGTAGCCAATATCGCCAAAGCCACTGATGCTGAATCTTTCTCATGGATTTTGTGCCTCTCCTCATACATCCAACACCAACACCAACACTGGTATCGGTAGAGAAGTGCAGCGCACATCATCGTCATTGATATCTATTAGTAATAAATCATACCATCATCATGTCGGCGGGCAGCGATTCCAAAGTCTCCGCACGCTTCTACCTGGGTCTCGTGGCCCTCTTCCTCGGCGAGCTCCGCGACGGCTTGACCATGATCAACATGCAAAGTGCCTTCCTCATCGTATCCAAGTACTACTCTGAGAAGCAGGCAGGCATACTCTTCTTCGTCTTTGGCATGTCGCAATTTCTATTCCAAGCACCGGCGGGTTACATTATGGATTACACTAATCGCAAGGTGGGCTGGCTGGCATTTGCGTCTGTCGCCACCACCTCGTTGACAATACTCACAGCCGCCACTGCCAAAGAGTACGGTGCCAATCTCGGCTGGATGATAGTTATCAAATTCATACAGGGTGGAGTGACCGCGCTCATCCCACCTGGACTCAACAGCATCACCCAAGGCATTGTGGGTAGTGACGGTATGACGCGACAAGTTTCCGACAATGAAATGCGAAATCATTTTGGTACAGCCATTATTGTGCTTACGGGAAGTCTCATGGCCTTTTTCATGTATCCGGATATTGGCATGCTCTTTTTAGTCAGCCCGGTTGCTTGTGCTGGCGTTATCATCTTCTTACTTAAGATCAATCCCAAGGATATTGATCATGATGCCGCACGTGGATTGAAGAGTCATGACAACAATAGTGGCTCCATTCCTGATCTCTACAACCTTACTGCGAAAGATGGCACACCCAAAGGAACAGCAACACCAAAGAATGAGTACGGTTGGGGTCGCTTCGGCACACCCAGTGATCCCATTGGCAATCCAAGCTTTAATTTTGATTCCAGTGATAATTCCACCCCACATGTCGACGGGGCCTCCAGCCCATTGGCATTGCTCAAGGATACGACACTATTAACATTTATCATCATTGTGTTCCTCTTTCACACATCCAACGGTACGGTATTGCCACTGGTGATGCAAACTTTGGCCATTGGCGAGGGACGTGTTGGTATTCTCATGTCAGGTCTATGCATCATTGTGGCCCAAATTTTCATGGTCGGGTCTGCCAAAGTCTGTGGCGATTATTCCGGAATATGGGGACGTAAGACTATTTTCCTAGTAGGATTATTCAGTGTCCCTATCCGATGTCTCATTTTGTATACCCTCACGGGAATTAAGAATGGGATGGAGGAGACTTCTGTCTTTTTGCAGGTGATTATTCTATCGACGCAAATATTGGATGGTGTTGGTGCCGGAGTCTTTGGTACCATGTACATTTTGGTCACATCGGATATTAGTGCCGGTACTGGACGATTTTCATTAACGCTTGGATTAACGAGTGCGGCCATGTCCATTGGTGGAACCGTGAGTGGTTACCTTGGACAAGCCATTGCTCAGGATCTTGGATATCAAAATGCATTTATGATTTTGGGTGTCATGGCATGTGTTCCGGCGGCGGGATATTTGGTATTCATGCCCGAGACATTGCATCAGACAACAGGTGGTATGAGTGTCATTGAGGAGGAGGAACGTGCGGAGAATGAGAAGACAGATGTTGTTTAGAAGATTATCTACTCATAATGTTGTGTGAAGGTTGATGGATGCGTCGGTGGAGTCAAAGTTGTAATCTTTGACGTTGACATCGATACTTATTTGTTGATATAGTGTATGAAACGAAGCGAGAGTCGAGATGAGTATGGTTTATCCTTTAAAGAACATGCAATTTTACTCGAATTTAAGCACCGAATACGTCTACGTCCACTCTGCATGTACATATTGATCCACTCGCATCTGAGTGGCTCAGTTATTCATACTATTCCTACGGATAGACCTGAGAATATTATTATTTGTCCTCGGACTTTCACCGTTCCCGGGATCTCTCTGTTGGTTCAAACTCCTACGTCTATTCACCGATCTACGAAGATTAGTTGCACTTGAATTGAGATTATTATTGCGCTCGGAGTCTCTTTGACGCACTTTGATAAAGTCTTCAATCTCTTCGGTAACATCGTTGCCAAAGTGAGGCAAGCTTTGCCTAAGATTTGTAGCACCTCGAAGCCTATGGTGATGACGACGACGATGGAAGCGTGAAGGTACACATTGAAACAAAGAAAATGATGGATTCGCAGAAACGATGCCAACTAACCTTGCAATAGTGCGGCACCACACTTTCGTTTGAGTCCCAACGGTATTCATTAAAGTAGAATTGTCCTGAGGAAACTTGCGCTTGTCCTCCATTTCTTTGAGATCGACCATAAACCGCAGAAGCAATGCGTTGTGGTTGTGCTTGAATTGTATTTTCAACCTATCTTCATCGACGTGATCCCATCGCTTTGTCATGGCATTTGTATCATAATCTGCATGCGTTGTGTGACCTCCACGCTGCCAATATTCCTGGAGATTGGAATTGTGATTCCCCTCAATGTCTTCGCTGTCGAACTTGTTTTCGCCCGGGATGGCAACCCGGTGCTCAATATCTACACAGTTAATTTCATCGAGATTGAACTGGCTTACAACTTTCCGTCCTTTGGCGACATCGCATAAATAGGATCCCTTGCCTCCATTATTGAGGCTAGACGTGGCGGGCTCTCGACTCAAACCAGTTTGTTCCATATCGTCAAGAACTTCAAAGAGAATCAACTCATGACTTGTTAAAACTACGTCCACAACCATCCACTCATCCAAAAGCGGGAGCAAGCGCCTTTCGCAACGTCGCATTCGACGAATGAGGCGTGCCTTAGGGTAAGCAAAATCATCGCTCCACCAATCGAAATTACCAGACTGTTGCCTGCAAATAATAGGCGACGCCAATGCGCCAGCGTGACTACTACTCGAAGTATCAATGGGTGTCGTGTCGCGATAGATTGTTTCAAGCTCGGAAACAAAGTTGTTAATGCCAGATATTTCCAACTCTGCACTATCATCATGCTTTTCGTCATCATAAATTCCAAGCATGCACTGTAACAATTCGCCAGAAAACAATCCGTACTTCTGCGCAACATCGCTATGCACACCAATCGCAGCCATCCACAATTCACGAACTTTTATCGTAGGGTCAACGTCATGGTCCTGGTCAAATGGCTCTGCGTCTTGAAGCGCCTTGTCTGCCTGACTCGTTCCATTTCCAAAGAATTTAACAATGAACGATGCTACAATGAACCGCATCGGAGCAAGCACAATTAGAGAAGTGTACGGCTCAATGTTTCCAAGTCCCCCAAATACCCTTTTACCAAAATGAGGGCAGCAATTGACGTATTCGGCAACTGGAACATCATATTCAGTCGACGAGGATGGTCTCAGTATCCTCGTAAAAATATTGGTGTTAAGGTTGTTGTCGTCGCAGCACCGTTTCGCCTCGGCAATCAATAATAGGAATAAGCACATAACGTTGATTAAAAAGCCAAATACTGCGGCAGTGCACGCGAAGAAGGAACCATCGCGGCCCCTTCTACTCAAAAACACAACAAGGACTGTAATCATCTCAGTGATCATGATGCAGTACGTCGCTATCTCTAGCCAGAAGAAAACCTCCTGATAATTATGCCACATACTTGTTTGATCAACAAATATGTTTGCGCGAATGTTGAATATCTCAACTCGCCTGATCGTCATAATTGGAAAAAACACTGTGAGGAGTGTGCATTTGAGATAAAGCTTTCCATGAACATGAAATTCTTACTTTCTAATGTGCAGGTTTGGGCGTCAAATTGAGAACGACGAATAATCATACGACAAATATTACGTGAGAAAAACTCAGAGGCAGCTCATATGGAAAAGAATTTTGACAACGTACGCAATGTAAAAGAAGCATTGCATTGGCCCAACTATTAATGACATGGACCGGTACTGCATGCTTTCGAAGAATGCGGCGAGATTGGAACTTTGCGCAATGGCCTTCAGCCTACCTAGCCTGGCAACTGTAACCGCAACGGGTGGTTCGGCCTCAGGTACGTCATCAATGTCACTATCGTCGTCATCATCAATGATAGTACGGTTGACGCTTCCGTCCCCTTTTGTTTCAGTGTCATGTTCTGAGAAGGTGACGCCTTGGCTGAGAGGCACATTTGCCTTTGCTTCATCACTAATATTTTTTGAGGGGATGAGTAGGCTGTCAATTCCGTGTGTCGCAGCTTTGATGGTAGCAACAAGGCCGGTGTTCCTTACAGCTCCAACATTATTTCTTTGCGCCACTTCGGAAGATTTACTCTCCGACGATGCTTTATTCGGTTTGACACTTTTGGAGAACTTTGGAATCTCAGGAAGGTCCTGCAAAAAGTCAGCGGCACATGAGGGAAATATTTCGTCGCAGAGTGATCAAAACTTAAACAACCATCATACCTCGGCTGATATCTTTGTGAGCTCCGCCAGAGCTGCAAGTTTTTCATGTCCCCGCCGGATCGCAGAATCGTGAAATAACATCGAACCCAAATCGTTCCTTTGAGACATCCGCATAGTGGCTACTCCCTCGGACTGACACTTCATGCGACGGCGTCTTACGATCCTATCTGGTCTTTCGGCCGATGCATCTGGTAACCATGTCGGATGTTCAAAAACAGCCATTGTGTTCATCCGTCTTAACCCTGGCGACTCAGGAGAATGCATCTGCCCCAATTCGACACTTTGGCTCGGCGGGAACATATTATTCGATAACTGATTCATGCCGTCTTGTTTCATTGTGTTGAAATCTTCAGATATATGCACTGGTTTCTCCGAAATACTCAATGAATGTTCCGAGATATTAGAGGTCAGGGATCTCATTAATGCAACATTGTCTGAGATTGACCTCATACGCCGACTCCTCTTGGGGCGCATTGCTTCATCAAGACCATCATTATTTCTATGATAAAAGCCGTCCAACAATCCATTGATTTCTTTCTTTTCCTCGGATAGCGCTGTAGTAGTGGAAGCCTTGCCATTTTCTGCATCTGCTTCTTTTCTTCGTTGTGCAATCTCTGCTTCGACTTTTCTTTCCTCTTCAAGTGACTCTTTCATTCTGATCTCTTCACTCAATTTCAGTTTGGCTACTGTTTCATTAAGCCTGAATTATGATGGTTTTTAGATATGGTAGCATATTCATATAGAAAACTGCATGAATAACAACATGGCTCACCGATCCTTTTTCACCAACTGGCCAAGGCTTGTGCATAAAGTATACCTGTCACCGGCAAGATATGAGTGCAAGGGAGGATCTCAACACATGCACTGGTTAATAATTTATTCATACGTCTTACCAAGGAAGGATTGTCGTCACAAGATATAGGAACACCAAGTATGAAAGTATGAGGCCCAAAATGATGTACTCGGGGTCGACGACGGAGTAACTTGTATTAAACTGTTTGTGAAACGTGAAAATTATCGAAAGCCCAAGTGCGTAGCCAAACTGCATATATTGGATGATAACAATAATGATTCTAGGATTGCTGCCCCAAAACAAATTCTTCTGATCGATGGTCTGCGTGCGAAAAGAAGCTAATGCGGTGAATCTGAATGCTGTTCACCGACCGGTAAAAGCAGGTTAGGTTGTGGAATGGCACGTTGTCGAGAACTTCGAAACAACAACATTACTGACTCACTTTTGTCGATTGACAGGTCGGCATCAAAAATTGTCAGCTTCATGTGCAGTATCTTGGAGAAGATGAGCCTCATTTGAAAATAAAGCACGAATGCGAAAACTACGAAGGCTATCATGCACCCAACGACGACCGAAACGAGACATAGCTCAACGTAATCTACATCCATTGTATTGTTCAAAATCATCCCCATAATGAAGTAAAGCAAGTTGGCGGTAGCCATGAGCAT
Organism: Discostella pseudostelligera; assembly: GCA_036940085.1. Lineage (NCBI taxonomy): Eukaryota > Bacillariophyta > Thalassiosirophyceae > Thalassiosirales > Thalassiosiraceae > Discostella > Discostella pseudostelligera. The sequence continues at coordinate 14,014 of JALLBK010000438.1, read as the reverse complement.
TATCCATGCAGCCGGGGATATATGTACGAGATCCACGAGGACGCTGGTCAAACACCGCTTGAGGTAAAGTGATACTCTGAATTTCTGAGGTAGATTGTTCGAATCAATGAAGTGAGCTCGCAATTCATGGAAGCGTATTGGCGTCAATAGTCGTTTCCTCTTTCGGTGCAAATGAGGATATCGTAGTTTGAATGCTAGATCATTTGTCGCTTCGTTAAGGAATCTGAAACGATTGGAAGTTGATCGAGAGGGGGTAACGTCCTCTTTGGGCAGAAAGTGACATGTCTGCTTGATTGTACTTTCCACCCGATCGAATTCCTTCCGAATGGCGACGTAATGACCAATATCAATATCTTCCGTCTCCATCCATGTATGCTTAGTTCTATGAGAAGTGATAAGACGAACTAATCCACATTGGATGGCATTAAAGACTGCTGTGTAAAATAACATGAAGTGCACATCCACAAACATTGCTGACGACAGGCGGGGTGGGGGAAGGAGGGTGGATGATTAGTCCCAAAGTATCAGAACATTAGGAATGAATAATACTTGTTGAAGGGGGACTTACCTTCCAAATTGTAATTAAATCCTTGCCAATACTTGTGCAAAAGATAAATCCAAAACTCACTGCAACATAGTGTGAATGGTGTTAGAATCGGTTTATGATAAAAATGCTACCGATGCTGCACAATTACAATGAACTTACACAACTCCAAGAGTTGTCACTATTCAATGCGAATAACGGAAGTAAACAAAAAGGGGAAAGGGTGTGTGAGTTTGTCATTTTTAGTGGATCTGTCGCTGGATCTCATATGTCACCACCAGACATAAAACTCCCCCCCAGAGAAACTTACACTCTCGATACATCAACTCCACCACCACCTTCGAAAAGGAATGTCCACTGGTAGCCGCATCGAGCTGTTGTCGTAATACCTCAATCACGAGGATGAGACCCAATGTAATAACGAGGACACCGACGACGGCATAGTCGACCGGGTCCGGCTCATCATCACCAGTGGCGGCGGCGGGTCCAAGTAGTCGATGGAAGACGGAAAACGATGAATAGTTAGCGTAGTCGAAGTCGTCCATGGTTTCACTCTATTTCACCGCTCCCCCCGCGCTTCAGTAAAATGACGATATGATGGTCAATATCTTAGATCTCTTCGATTATCTGTGTCAGAGAGGTTGGACACCACACAATCGTTGCCGTAACAAAGCCTTCCCGCCAAATTATCTACCCTACGTACAAAGATCCTGCATCCCGACTCATCGTACTACGTAAATTCATAAAATAAATTATTGTACCGAATAGTGTTCTCAGCAGCACGGTCGATCTAAAATGGGTGCAATTATTTGTCAATAAAGTTTTGTCGAGGTTCCAAAATTCACTGACTGCTACGGTGAGGGATGTATCCAGATCGGATACAAAATCGGACACAATCCACGTCGGCGCTGCGGTGGGCGAAAATGGCGGGAACAAAGATTCATCACCAGCAACAAGAACAAGCAGATGACAGAAGATGACGAATGAATGACGATGGAGGCCAAAACCAAAAGGCTCGACGATTGACCATGACGATGACAAGGCCTCGTAGTAGTCGTCTTCCGGTCTCGGCAGCGGCAATAGCTACAGCGTTAACATCATTGCACTTCTTATCAGCCGGCTGTCTTGCATGGAGTGTCCATCGCTCAAATTCATTGATTTCTTCGGCGGCAAAGACAACGATGGCGACGACGATGTCGTCAACCACGACGCCGCTCCTTCACCCCAACTCGGCGCGTCGTAACGGCCCCTTTTCAGTATTGAAAGCCATTGAGAATGATAGGTATGATACTATTCGTGAAACATCATCTCTTACTATGGATGACTCCATATTGGGCATTGAAGACAACAACGACTCCAGCAGCGGCGGTCGCAGTAGCAGCAGTAGCAGTGCCTCCGCGTCGATCTCCTCTAGAAATGGAAGCACAAGTAGTGATGGCGATGACAACGACCAAACCAATCACATCTCTCAACAAATTCTCAATCTGGCCATCCCCGCTTTAATTTCCCTCTCCATCGATCCATTAATGACTATTGCTGATACTGCCTTTGTCGGTCGATATTCCGCACCCAATGATCCCTACCCCCTTGCTGGCCTAGGTTCCTCGGCAGCATTGCTGGTATTTGCATTCTACATTTTCAATTTCTTAGCCACGGCTACGGCACCACTTGTGGCAAGTCGACGAGCGGCCAATGATGAGAATGGTGCACGTTTGGTGGGAGGGCAGGCCTTATCTCTGTCAATAGTTCTTGGATCGATCCTCGCTACATTATTATTGGTTTATCGCTCACCATTGTTGCAACTTATGGGTACCTCCGTGACCGGACCACAAGCCTATGAATATGCGGAACAATTTTTGGTAGTACGTGCTTTGGCAGCACCGGCAGTACTGCTCTGTTCGGCATCCAATGGCGTACTGCGTGGATATTTGGATACGAAGACACCCACAATTATATTGCTCGGAAGCAATTTGATTAATTTGGCTTTGGATGTGATATTAGTTGGGAATATGGGATTAGGACCACGGGGTGCGGGGATTGCGACTACTGTGGCTGAATGGATTGCGGCATTGTGTTTTTTGGCTGTTTTGGGTGGAAAGATACCCAGTACCTTTGAGTGGAACGGTTCGGATAGTACATCGATTGACAAACGAGAGAGTGATACTCTCATTTCAGTTTCAGCAGAGCCACACCTGGCAGTGACTCCAGTATTAGAATTGCCAACGTGGACAGAGATACGACCGTTAATAGTTGCCTCCTCGTCGGTCTTCCTCCGTTCGATTGTCTTACAAGTGGCCATGTCCTCGGCAGCGGCCATGGCAGCTCGTTCTCCAACAGCTGCTTCCACCAGTGATATTGTGATTGCTGCGGCAGCAGCAACAACGACAGCTACTGGTGCTTCTGCGAGTGTTGCGGCTCATCAAGTGGCTTTGCAATTATGGCTACTATGCTCGTTTCTGTGTGACGCGCTGGCCACTGCCAGTCAAGCGCTGGTCGCCGATGGTATTGGTAGGAAGGATGCTGATGCCGTTCGAGGAATTTGCCGAATTGTATTCAACTGGGGATTGATTCTGGGGCTGACGCTGTCATCTGTTTTGTGGATTGGAACCTCTTCCGGACTCTTAACTGATTTCTTCACCTCCGATGAACTCACCCGAATAGAACTTGGGAAGCTATTGACGATTGTCATACTGGCACAGCCACTCAATTCGTTCGTGTTTGCTGCCGATGGGGTACTGCAAGGCGCAGGAGAATTTGCCTACCAAGCCAAATCTATGGCGTTGAGTGTCGTTTGTGCGTTTTCCATGTTTACAGTATTGGAGTATACATCCTTCGGGCACGATATCCTTCTGGGGGGTGACGGTGATACTCTTGTCAATGTGTGGTGGGCCTTAATCACATTGCAATGCATGAGAGGTTTAACTTCACTCGTGAAACTTGTGGAGGAAACTGGTCCTATCAACTTAATAGGAGGGAAGGAAGCATACAGTCGGATTGATTGACGAGGTGTCTAAAACATTTAACATGGAAAGTATCATTTGAGTGAACTACGGCATCGATCTCATCACTCTTTTGATAACTCCTTCGGCTGATCCACCACACAAATACGAACAAACAGCCTCAAAACATCGAGCGGTGTAGCAGCGCAGAAGACTTATTTTGCTGGAACAGTCTTGTCGCCATAGACAGACGACATGAAGACGTTAAAGTTTGCCTCTGACTCTTTGTCAGTATCAAGACTCTCACGGCCAACTCGATTCTGGTTATCGATGGGAAGATTGCCTACTCTATCTTGGGCATCACCCTTCTTAAGCCTATTAAGCAAGGCTGCGTTCCCAAAACGAACCGCGGCGACAGCAACCAGAACAATGGTCGTAATTCCCAAGTTAACATACCACAGCGACGACGTGGACAGCACCCATGTACTCGTCATCCAAAGTACAAATTGCAATGGGGTCCCAACCTTGAGATAATCGGTAGTCTGTATTGGATCATGGCAGTCCACAGTTTCAACGTTAGTGATCAAAACAATGAGCTTATTGAGAGTCAAGAGTACGATATGCCCACCATCACCTACCTTGTAACCTCCTGGACCGTACACCATAAGATTGGTCTGATATCCAAAGGGAGTAGAGAAGTCTGACGCACCAAGCATCAATGCATAGCTCATCATCTTCAAGTCAATTCCAGCGGTATCAGCGGCACCAATGGCGATCGGAAACATGAGAGCAGCAGCCGCGTTGTTGGTTACAAAGGAACTGATCAAGGCTGTTGCAAAGTATACTGCCCCAAATAGGCCAGCATCTGTGATATCGAGCAAAAATCATGGCGGGTGCAGTTGAGTCCAAGGACCGCAAACGATCAAATATGATGATACGGCAGATGACTCACCTCCAAGTCCAGAACCTTCGCCGATGGTGATGAGGAAGTTTGCCAATACCTCAGCTAAACCAGAGTTCGTGAGGGCCTTGCTGATCCCGAAGGAACACGCAATTGCAACATACAATGACCAATCAATTGCGTCTCGTGCCTCTTGCGGCGAGAGGAGACCAATTACCACCATTATAATGCCTGCAAACGTCGCGCAAATCAGCAGAGGGGCAGTTTCATAGTCGAACCCAGATACAACCAGCATGGCCACCATGAGAACTACAGCAGGAATGAGATATTTCATACGCGGTGGAGCGGAGTCTTTGACTTCTGCCAAGAGTGCAAAAGCATGATCACTGTTTGCACTATTCTTCATGAATGTAGGCCCAGCTTCAAGAAGAAGCACATCACCGGCATGAAGTTTGATGTTGCCTGGGTGCTCATGAATACGATGACCTTCACGATGAACAGAAATCACGGCAGCCCCATATTTTGTGCGGAAAGCAACATCTCTGACCGACCTCCCGACGAGTGGCCCAGACCTGGCTACAACCGCCTGAACTAGACGACGATCGTGAACATTCTCATTCATTTTCTCGATTTCTCTCTCCTCCGGTGATTCAAGGCCCGGAATCTTTCGAAGGTCGCCGACAGAGGAAGCGTCGCCAGCAAACCAAAGAATGTCACCGTCTTGTAGTGGCTCGTCTGGATCGATGGCGTAATACATGTGACCCTCATTTTGTAGGAGATTTTCGACGTTCAACTTTCCATGGCTAATAGGTCGCTCGATGCCCACAACATAGACTCCGGGAACTCTGGTGATACCATTCTCCTCAATGCTCTTCCCGGCGAGGACTGATTTGGGGGCGATGCGCATTGCAACAAGAAATTCCTTGGATTCAGGCGTGCTGGTGCCGTCTTTGCCGGTTGATAGGACTGCGAGATCCCTCCGAACTGCCTCATCGGCTTCAGCGCTGTCACTCCTTCCGGCCTTTTGATAAAAGGGGCGTTTCACATCAGTACGATCAGTAATTTCACCAACACAGCAATTTGATACAATGGTTTACATACCTCAGGATCCAACTGACCCGGACTTTTGGACTTGGACGACAACGAAGGTATCAAAGACCTTTTCGATGTTGATGCCACTGGAGGAGACAAAAGCGGACAGTCGTCGCTCACTTGGAGAACCAAGACGTCGCCAGCACCAAACGTTAAGGTTGACAAAGACTGGGTAGTATTCCTTCCGCCTTGCTGCACTGCAACGATGGCGGCTTTGTAATTTTTACGGAACTGCACGTCGACTGCAGTTTGACCAACTAGGCGGGAGTTTCCCGTGACTCTAGCTCGAAGGACCTTCAATCCTCGCGTCTTTAGGACTTCAATACCGCTGTTGTCCTCGAGAACAGCCTTCATTAGAGAGAGCAAAAGATCGTGAGTCCTTGAAATATGCATAACCAAGTAAATGATGCTCGTCCACTACTTACGCTCAACATTGCCGATATTTGTTCCGAATCAGGTTCTTTATCTTCCACGCAGGTGCATCTCCAAACAGATATGGATCTCCCGTCAAATACCGCTGCTTCCGTGCGATGCTGTTGCAAGTTGAGCCGAAGGAGGCACTTTGAAATGTCAAGAAGAAGTCCGGGACGGTCACGCGCATTGATTCCGATAAGAAGACTGCGGCTCCTGTTGTCAGCCGTAGCGATGACAATCTTGGCACGCTCATCATAGTGCAACTTCATGGATTTGACTGGTGCCACACCGTGGATAATATCTGAAATGAATCGACGCATGAAGCATGTGAGTTGTTGGCGCTAAACGAATGAGAGAATAACCAAGCGATACATACCTGTCATGAGATTGATGCTGCGGATATTTTCTTCATCATCGGCTTGGATCAATCCTCCACTGACGCCTTCATTGTTCACCGACGAAGATAGCAACAAGGATGTGACTGTGAGTTCCGTTGCGTCTGACGATTCATTCGTTACGAGTTCCAGACCATGCTCGTGGCAAAATTCTCCGAAGCCCTCGATGACGCCGGAAAAGTAGACAATATCATTGACATTCAGGACGAAATCTTGTCCAACTGCTCGATGAGTGTTGCCCGTAGCGACACGACGGACGCTGACCAAATAAAGACCACCTGTATCTCGCAGTCCACTCCTTTTGACTGATCTACCCGCCGCGGGAGACCACGACGTAATGCGAGCTCCGAGCAAAATCTCATCTCCGTCGAAGGGGGATCCGCCACTTCCACTTCGTCCACCAGGAAGAAGAATTGGGCCAAAGATGATCATGTAGGCAATACCCATAATGGCAACGGGAACACCATAAGGAGTGACATCAAAGAGATTCATTCCGACGGAATACTCGTCTTCTAACAAACCCGAGATGACCAAGTTGGTAGAGGTACCAATGAGAGTGCATGTACCTCCCATGATGGTTCCGTAAGAGAGGGGAATTAGGAGCTGTTGGGCACTGACTCGAATGGTTTTCGCCCATCGCAAGACAATTGGAATCATAAGAGCCACAATCGGAGTGTTATTCAAAAATGCGGAGACGAAGCCAACGGAGCACACCAAACGAAGTTGGGCACTGGCGCATGATTTGGGGACACCCAACAGCTTTCCAATGTACCAATCGACAGCACCAGTCATGGTTAAACCGTGGGCCACTACAAACAGCACCTAAAATGTGAACAATGACAATCGACAAAGCGTTCGTTTTGTTAGGAGGAATGAGATGCACACTACGATGGGCACACTACAATTCACATTTCTCACCATTACCGTCAAGACACCTTCATTGGCGAATCCACCCAAACCTTCTTTCATATCAACGATGCCCGTCACAATGCAGAAGGCCAATGCCGTGACAAAGGTATGATCCGGCGCGACTCGATCAGTGATGAGCGCGGCGAACATGACGATCATCAAGATACTCATGAAGATCAGCTCCCACTTCGCTGGTGGAGCATCTTCTTCTTCCTCGGCGAGGCGGCGTAGGAGATCCATCATGTCAGTTACTACTTGTTTCTGTGCGTCTATTGACTGAGGGTGAATGTAGGTGAATGTTTCGACGACGATGCGATTGATGATTGGCAAAATTTTGTGAGCAGAGAGGATTAATGATGTGAGTGCCGATGTTGGGAGAGGCAGAAGGAAGGAGGATGGAGGAGGAGGAGCTTCCAGTAGTGTTCTTTATTGATCATCTGTATTCCTCACCGTGCGCACTTGTGTTCTTCAATGTTCTAGCAAATTCTTTGTCATTCATCCTTGTTCCTTTATTCCATATCATTTTGTTCGTAGGGGCTCGTTGTGCTTCTTCAGACTTCAGCCCCTGACGTCAGGATCGCCAAACAGGATCAGGGGGTGAGCGAGAAATGGCGGGGAAGACAAGTTCAAGTAGTACCGACGTAAACAGCACGACGTAGATATTATTTAGGTTAGGTTCTACAATTAAAGGACCGACGATGACGAGAAGACGATGCAATGGATGGTGGATGGTGCACTGTTGTTGCGGATCGACATCATCAATATCAAATCAACAGCAGGATGAGCAAGAACCAGGGGCTGGGCGTTGGCAGCACTGTGCGTTTGACATCGAAGATACTTCTCCCTCCAAAAGTCGGGGCGGGAGCTCGAGCAGTCCGCGACGTCCTAACAATCGCTCGTCGTTCCGTAGTCGCGACGGAGGATGAGAGGGGATGCATCTCACTTGTCCAGGATGATATAATTCCCACCCCTCTTGCTCATAGAGGTAAATTCCTCATCACACCGACGATCAATGGTGGCAGTGCTCAGGAAGTTGATGAGTGCGAGGCAGATGTGTCGAATGTATCACCCTTGTTGGAATTCGAGCAAGTGGAAGGCGGTTCAATTGAAGGCGATATCGCTCTATACAAAGGATATGGAGATCAACTCTTCCGAATAAATGACTACACATGGGCAATATCGTACTACGAGGCAACCCTTTACTCTGTTTCGTCAACATTTGATGTCGGGAGTGTATTAGTGGTGCGTAGATCGGGTCACTCTGTCATAGCTGAGCTGGATTGTTTGGAGAATGGCACTTTTGATGTCACATTCCAATCAGGGGACGAGGCAAATATAACCCGGCAAGAGATAATCATGGCACTGTGGACACCAGATATCTCATACCTTCAACCAAAGATTCTGCTGAACTTGAGCCGGTGCTTGCTTAAACTCGCAGACTTCGATTCAACTCGTGCTAATTCGTTGGGAAAGTCAAGTCGCCAGGATAAATTCAGACAATCTGCAGTCCTGGGGTCTTCAGCTGCTATAACGATATGTGAATATCACTCTATTGAAGCATCAATTGAGTCGAAGTCGGAACTGGATTCTTTGATTGAAAAGGCTAGAATTGTTCGGTCGAGGGCGTTCATGCAGCTGAGAAAATATCCCAATTCAACCGCTGATGCCAAGAAGGTGCTTGTTCGAAATGCAACAAACCGTGATGCACAGGGGATATTGAATGAAATAAAAGCAGCGCAAGCCTACTCCAAATCGGTAGACAAAAAGTTATCAAAGGAGGTGTGTCGATGGGTGCAAAGTGCCACAGAGAGCACAGTCGGGAGTGAAGCATTGCGCAGAACAAAATAATTGCATATGAGCAAGGGAGGTTTTCGTGCTGCTGCAGCGTTCCTCTTCCAAAATCACAGCACAGCATCTTAATTCTTAGATATCATTGTGCGTCTGTCTTAGAAGTTATCAACTGGGTACTATCTCTAGTTCTTCGTTATCGCTCTCCACCTCGTTATCACTAGCACAGATTTGAGTTAGCGTTGGAGCTCCGGCACCTGTTTCGCTCGTGAAGACTAGCTTAGAGAGATCTTTCATTGTTGTGGGTGCCCGACAAGTAGGGCAAGTGCTCGAGCGCTGGAGCCATATTTTCCAGCAATTGAAGCAAGCTGAATGTCGGCATGATTCCGCCATCAACGGCTGGTTATCAATCGATCAATAAAATATTTGAGATCAATGAATGCCAATGGAGTAAACTACATATTGTCGCGAACTTACCTGGTCTAAATTCTCGTTACAAACCATGCAGGTGAGACCTTCCGGCACTTGGGCTTTGATCTTACCATTGATTCTTTCAAGTTTTGATTTGGGCTTAACGTAACCATTGGATTTGACTTGATTCAGACATTCATCAACAATGTCCAGAGGTGTGTTAAGATTTTTTTGGAGAGCACCATTTACACCATTGTTCGGATTCTTCATCATAGCTGCATGGTGATTGCCATTCTTCACTAAGAGTTGGTTCCTCTGCGTTGACTCTTTAAGTGCTGTACGGTGATATGGATTACCCTGTGTAGCCACAGCACCAATTTTCTTCTCGGGTTCATTCATGCGATCTTTCCTTTTGCGGTTGACATCCAAACCTTGACTGAGTGCCTGCATCATAATTTGCTGCGACTCGGCATCCTCTGACAAACTTTGAGCTGCGGGAACAACCGCCGAAGGCTTTGCCGCCGGTTGGAATAATACAGTGTTGACACAAACCTCCCCTTTGAAGCCAGCTGATCTCTCCTTCGCCTTGGCAATATCTCTAGATCTTTCCATTTCAATAGCAAGTGCTCTCACTCTCATCAACTGACGCGCTGGGATCAACTCATACAGATGCTGTAAATTGACTTCATTCGTAACCAACACGGTAAGAACCTTTTGAGTGTCTTCTAGAAACGCTCTATCACTGTATGGGTCGTTGGAAGCGGCTTGGTTGAATATAAGCGGTAGTATATAGTTTCTGATAGATGAAAACTCTCCCTCTGGAAACGAATATTTGCATTGGGTTGATAGAGTCGACTTGTCAAACACTAGAGCGGTGGCCATTTTCTCTAATTTGTAACGGTATTTGATGGGTAGCAGAGGAAACAATGAGCTGATCAATTGAATGCGTGTTGTATTGACCTGGCTATCAACTAGCACTGACATAAGCTCTTTGGCGGCCCTGACGTATTGTTGATCGTTTTTTTCGTCGCCGTAGGTCTTCATGGCCACGAGCAGCTTATTCAGTTTCAGAAGATCACCATTGTCTAATGTGGCTCTTGCCTTTTCGAAAAAGATCTTTGCATGGTGCGTCGCAACTTCATTTTTTCTGCTCAGTTGCGGCCGACGCTTCAATTGCTCTCTAATCAGTGGCCGCGAAGAATTACCGATATCACGATCTATATATATCTCTCCGAATGACGATTTGTTCGTTTCCTGTGAAGGACGTTCTGGGGGAGGTTGATTTGCTTTCTCTTTGCTATACATCGCCCCTAGACCAACGCACGGACGATCTGAAATTGTTTCTATCACGCTTTGATCAGTGTCTACTGGTGCCGGACTGGATTTCAGATCGTTCAAATCATATTTTTCTATCAGCCGATCTTCATGGACATATCCGTTTGACATGGTGTCTTCATTGGTAACACCTTTGTGAACCACTGTAACTTTGCTGACAATGTTCTCTGTCTCGTCATTTTGTTCGTATTTGAGTACTGGTCGCTCATCTAATTTGGACAGTTCAACTACTGCTTTGTACTTTTCAGCTTTGATCTTCGATTCTCTGTAAAATTGAACAAGACCTCGAGTCGATGCACCAATAGTTTCGTCGCGCAAATGGGGCCGCTGAAGAAAGAAAAGCAAAGAAGAAGTTGAGAATGTGACAGTAAAGATGCAAACGGTAAACTTATAATATTCTTACAAGCCACTTGCTCAGACCATCTGTGTTCCTCACTTCTGCAAAGCGGTGATCTAGGAGAAGGACTGCGCCGTAGTCATGTCGGTGTCGAATGACGCGCCCTAATGCTTGATTCACAGCTCGGTGCGCCTGTTGATTATACCACTCAGCTCCGGATAAGGTCTTGCTAGCCGCTTCTTTGTTAACATTCTGAGGCAGCTTACCATTTCCAAAGCCTCCATCGATAGAGGGGCGTGCCTTAGCGCTGGCTCTCGCCGCATCGAGAAACTCGCGCTTCAATCTCACTTTCGGGTCGAGGTAGGGTGCAAATGGCAACCCAGTAACTATAACTGCACGGCACATATCATCGGAGAAATCAATCTGGACAGAGAAATGAATGATGTCAATGACAGCGCGCACATAGATTGATAAATATAAGATAGACGAACTCACTCCTTCCGATATTTTGCCTCGGCAGACGCCCATGAGAATTGCTCCGGTGCTCTTTGGGGTACCAATGAACTTCTTGTATTCTGATATCGCATCATTGAGTTCGGAAGTAGAGCGAGGTTCCAGTACAATTGCTTTTCGAGCGAGGAGCCGCTGCCATGGCGACGATTCCGTTGTGGTCGATCTGAAGTGATTGGGTACCATCGGGAATACATATTTCACGGATGCAATCTTCCTTTTCGCAGAGGCGAAGAATGCCGCTCCTCTCCCTGCACCCCTGCCAGGTTGTCGTGCGTTATTTCGCTCAGATGAAGGTCCTCCCCAGCGCTGAATGGCGGCTTCCATGGCGACATAACTTGGGAAGAAGACCAGAACCCCTCCGGGGATATTATTACACAGACTGGCCAGGGTATTGCCTAGCTCTAATATGTATTCGGGATCATCTCGTCGTCCAAATTTGCTGGTCAATTCCTTACCCGACACACCTTTCCCAATGACCCTCACAAAGATCTGATCTGGCTGAATGACATGATCGTTCTCTAATTGAACTGGAAATTTCAGGCCAAGTTCCATACTAAAGGATGGCAACGGTGACAGAGTCCCACTTGTAATGATAATCGATCGTACTTTGAGAAAAGTCAGTTCACGCATGGCTAGAGCTGGAGCAAAGCACCAATATGAAATCGTCCTTCCACCCGCGAATCCTCCACCACCAGCAATTTTAGTTACGTGGACACGGTATGACTTCGCACGCGCCAAGGCAAGAAGATGTGTTCCACTTCCAAAGGCACGCTTGAGACAATTGACTGCAACATAAAATGAATGAATGAATGCGTGCAATAATATATTTGAGACTCAAGTCGCAATGCATGGCAAGCTGAAAAGCACACAAGTCATGCTCGAATAATCAATCCATGAACTTACGAAAATGATCCAACTTTGGTGTCCCAGACGAAGCCCGACTACTGCTGCCCTTAAATTCCATGACAAAGTCACTAACTTGCTTCACAAAGGTGATAAATATCTGCAAATTATCGTGATTGATCCCGGCACCTTTTTGAAAGATGTCAAATATATATTCCCCGGAATGACTGCTACTATCTCCACCACCGCCTCCATTAATATCCGTAGACTCCATCAAATACTTTTCAAACCTCAACAAAACCGATTTCAAGTGTATCACATTCTGTCGACTCAACCCTCCCGCATCATTCTCGGGGCCATTCATCTCCATATATTGCAAGGCACGTTGCACCTCACCCACACACCCGGCTACATCGCCACTCCCAAGATCAAACGATGCACTCTCACTAGCAAACTCCTCGAGATTGTGGGCTTCATCAAATATAAGTATGGAGTTTTCAAAGTCAATCTCGGCTAAACTCGATTCGCGTGCATCTCGATCAAAGAGGTAATTGTAGGGAACGAAGAGTAATTCTGCATCCTTCAGTAAAGATCGGGTGTGGTAGAAGGGGCATACTTTGTTTAATTTTCCGAAGGCGACTAAATCTTCCATATCCATGACGGGTTGCTCGTAGGATCCTCCGGCGGTGGCGGTAGCAGCAGATGGGGCATCGACGGGAGCACTCTTATCGTCGAGATTGTTCCGAAACAAGCATTTGCGTTCCTTATTGAGTTTATTGCATCCGTTGTTGACATCTATGGAAGAAGAAGTGATGGATTCTGAAGAGAGAGCAGGAGTATCTGCTGAAAAGTAATCTGTGCCAGCAGTAGAGTTGCTCTTGCCCCGTCCCTTATTGGCCACGGAAGGATTGACTTTGGGATGGATGCACATGTGCTCCCTTGAGCCTAACACGGCATGTCGAGGCCGATAACGTGTATTACGTAGCTCATTTACCACCTGCGATAGTTGTGAGTGCGTTCGTGATGCATAGATTATGACTGGGTGTTTGTTGGAGGTTGGAGATGACAACAATGAACTTGAGGTGGAAGATAAATTTGCTGCATCACTGGTGCCGACGCTACTTCGATCAGTGGGTTCTGCTAAAGATTGTTGTTGCATTAATTGTCGTTGATGTTGATTTTGTTGCTGATCCATTTTCGTCATGGCAATTCTACCCTTCTCCTGTCGCTGCCACGCCAATGCACTGCACAATAGGCAAAGCGTCTTGCCTGTACCAGTGGGAGATTCGAGCAAGGCATGCTGACCATTTTGCAATGCCGTCAACACACCCCTCATATAATCTCTCTGAACGTCGTACGGCCTGAATGGAAAATGAACCTCGATGCCATTTATATCGATGGTGGTTGGTGGCGTCGAGATATTTTTATCTTTGATGTTGCTGCTGCTGGTGCCGACTTTGTCATTGCCATTCGATGAGGAGACCGACGACGTAGCGACAGCCTTGAATGGCCGCTTTCTATTGGCCGTGTTGAACATTATATCAAAGAATCCGCTCCGGTCGAGCCCAGCACATCAAACATCAAATATTCGAT
>JALLBK010000437.1:0-23957 GCA_036940085.1 Discostella pseudostelligera | reverse complement strand
TTGCCTGCGAAAGAGGGTGGATGCTATTCTGGCCGTCGTACGTTTACATAGGTACGAAGTATGATATTTCAAGTACGATATCTTCTGCCTGCGAGAACCACCTCAGTGCTCGATGCTTTTGATATCTGTATGTAACCTTTGTAACATCAATCTTCCTCTCTATCCACGTACGATTTAACACGAATCTACCGAATTTCACATTAAGGTCGCAAATCCTGTTACCATTGTAACCAATCCTCCCTGTACACACTCATATCATACCGAGCTCGCAGAGAAGATGTTGGTGCACCATTAACCAGCCCGGCAATTGCCTTGAACCTTGGTAGCCGCAGGACGCCACCGCTTCGACTTGGGCAAGGAGGCATTCATCGATATCATGGCATCATCGACATCGACAAGTAGTCGCAGCGCATTCGTCGCTGCACTGCTTCTATTGGCACTGCAATCACCCGACAACATGACACTCCTCCCCGCCGCCGTCGCCGCCGACTGTATTACCGAGCAAAACGTCTGCGACGATGTCACTGGCAGCACCGTCTATCGGCCTCTACCACTCTGTGTAGAATATGCTTTGTGCACCAACGGTGAAATAACCCTTATGTTGACATGTCCAGATGGGTATACATTTGATGTGGCAATGCAAGCGTGCAATTGGGAAGATATGACCGTCTGTAGTACCGAGACTTGCACGCCCACATTAATGCCGACACCCACACTAATTCCGACAGCATTACCAACATTTGCTCCTGCTATTGCTTTAACATCATTGCCATCCACCACCATGACGGATATTCCATCATTTCATCCAAGTTTGTTTCCGTCTACGTCTCCATCATCTCCAGATTACAACGAGATGTTCTTTCAATTTTTGGAAAGTGAAGAAGTCAAAGAAGGCTTGGAGTGGACTGTGTTCCAAGCGCACAATAATCCCGATGGTATACCCTATCCTACCACAAGATACAGCTACGATGGACTAATAAGTTCCTTAAAAGAAATGGCCAACGATGGTATTACAAGTGATGGACGTTCGTTTGTCTTCTACACTGGAAAAGATGTCCGACGGATCGATTATGGAGTAACAAATCTTGCAGCCTTTTTGGCCAATGCCATGGTGGAGAGTATATACTACGATACGTGTGATGAATTCAATACCGATACGGACATATTCCATTTTGGACGATATCCGTTGTCGAATGCGTGTGGTCAGAACCAACGATCGTATCAGGATGAAGTTTGCACAACGACAACTACAAGTGATGCTACTAGCTCGGAAGTCGATATGAGTTGTTCTGTGGACACAACAATGGAGATGGAATCAATGGGTTTTTCGTCGGGGATGACAGGCGTGTCCACCCCGCCGCCATTTACATGTCGACCAAAGAATAATGCCACCGATTATGTGGGATATTGGGATGACAAGACGGGGGAAACGCATACGATGGAATACAGTAGCTCGATGTGAGACATTACGTTTGTTTGTTGCTTGACCTACGTGCAATAATCCTTTGTCCTCTCTTATCATTGCATTTATTCTTGGTTTTCAGTAATAGGACCGATGTGGAGGGGTGTTGTTGGTGGGGTAGAGGGGTGTTATTGACCAGAGGAGTTTGTAAGTTTTTTCGCGAATTTCGTTACAGAGTTAAGGTGTTTATCCAATATTCATGTTTTACTATGCCTCTTGTCGTATTAGGCAACATCGGGAAGCTAAATTATTTTCTGGGGGAGAGGGCTTACGAAGAGAGGGGCGAAGGTAGATTTCCCAATGTTGACTTCTGTTCCTCCCCAGACATGATTTGTGCCAACGGACAAGGGGAGGAGAGTGCCGAGAATATGAAATGGATCGTAGGAATGTTTGAATGGATTGAGCGCATACAATCTTACACAGGTTGGGACTACATGATCAACTTACAAAATTTTGTGGATGGAGGATCGTGGGACGATTCCTTCATTGATGCCGTTAGCAGTATTTTTACCCAAGGATGTCATTCGTCGTACTGTTCGTCGACAATGGAGGTGACGAAGCTGGATACACGAAGGGAAAATTTCGTTAAGTTGCTGGAAATATTCAGTTCTTCGAAAACTACTCCGCCACAAATGTCACCGACGGGTCAGACCCAGCAGTGGGAATTCGATCCTGCAGTTCCAACAATGCAGCAATGGAACGGCAACTCACCGATAGAGCTCACACCTACATGGGCACTGGATTATTACGGCAACCCGCCAGCGCAGACAATACCTACGTTAGAGGGGTACAATCCAACCACGCAGACGTGGAATGCCAATCCACCAGTGCAGCTCGCGCAATCGTGGGAGGAAAATACTCCATCAATGGAGGGATATGCTCAGTGGGAATTCGACCCTGCAGTCCCAACAACGCAGCAATGGAACGGCAATGCACCGATAGATCTCACGCCTACGTGGGCACTTGACTATTATGGCAACCCGCCAGCACAGATAATACCTACGCTTGAGGGATACAATCCAACCACGCAGCAGTGGGATGCCAATCCACCGGCGCAGCTCGCGCCTTCATGGGAGGAATATACTTCATCAATCACAACATCTCTGCAGGAGGGTGGCAATTCATATCCAACAACGCAGCAGGGCAATGTCCCATCACTTCAAGGTACTTCCAATAAGGACACTTTGATACCAATAGAAGATAGTTCAGCTCTATCGTCCCCCACCGCTTTTTGGATGACGACGCTAGTAGTAATTGACATTTTGGATATTTTAATTCGGATATAATACACTATTTACATTACGCAATCACAAATACAATTTATGCAATGTCTTGCTCGCCCATCTCCTTTCCCAAATCAGTGCAAAATGATGCTGATTTTGTTTCGTCCGTCTCAATCCACACACCACTAAGATGGTGTCGCAGTTCATCCTTGTCATTCCTCCTTCCCTTGGTGGCAGCTTGAGGTTTCAAGACCCTGAGATTTCCGGGAACTATCTCCGACACTTCTTTTCCATTGAGTCGGTACCTGCGTCTGCGAGTTGGCTCGATGGTTCCATCTGCTTGTATCTCATCTGTCATGTCGATACTCTGCCCTCTACTATCGCCATCATCCACCTCAAAACAATCAATATCAGCACTACCATCACAAAGTTCGTAGACTACTGGAAGCGCCGACGGTACTTTCAGTTTTTTGGCATTCTCCTTTGTCGCAACGTCGCCATCAATTGCAAAGAGCATGGAACGGATGGTGTTGGCATGACCGACGACTAGTACTGTTCGACCAGCACGTAGATGAGGTGCAATGCCTTGCTTCCAGAGAGGAAGGAATCGTTCGTGTGTGTCATGAAGAGATTCGGATGGGGGCATGAAGTTGACTTCATCGGCGGCGTTGTCATTATTGATGTCAGATGTTGTTGAGTCTTTCCTCTTCTTCCCGCCATGTTCCACAATTTTCATACCCGAGGTCCTACCATCGCCACTTGTACTATGTATTTGTTCCATTGCATTGATGTTCCTCTGGAATTTCACCGAGGATGGATCAAATACGCACATTCTACCACCATCACCCTCCTTAACAATCGTCACCGGCTTGCAATGATCTTCTCTTCCCCATCGCTTGACCATTTCTAATGGCATGGGAGGAGGACGAACATCCCACGAATCTCTCCATCGTGTCAGTCGGACTCTGCCGTACAGTCGCTCGGCACCTTGTTTTGACAATCCCACGAGTGCGCCGTAGTGTCGTTCATTCAGTCTCCAGCTGTGTATTACTGGTATGGGATACTGATATTTGGGACTCTCCTCTTCTCCTCTGGAAGCAGTTGTTGGTGCTGATACCTTCTCTGCCAAGTAAATTTCCTCCAGTATTAAATTCATTGTATCAATCGATCGTTTGAGCAGGGAGCAAAACACCACATCTATTGCAGGGACAATGAATTTTTCACCACCAATAAATCGATCTTTCGGTGGGAGTATGCCATTGTTCACTGCCAATTGGATTGCTCGTCCAGCCGCCAGAGCCTGATCTTTGCCCTGTTGAGTTAATCCAATATCAGCCCAACCGGTAAATCTTGCGGTTAAATTGCGTGTAGGATCGGTAACGTTCCATTTCGACTGCCCATGTCGGACCAAGATCAATCTGCCTATCTTTGGAGCTTGTGAGTTGCGATATGAATGGGAGATTTTGTTGTCGTCGTGGTGGTGATGGTGGCGCAAAGCAGGAAATGGAGGAGGCACGGCTGAATCGGCATCGAGCTCCTCCTCATGCGACTGTGACGGTTGTGCCGAGAAGAAGAGTTGGTGCACTGCAAAATGATAATAGATCGGCTGCCTATGCCTGTGCCTATGCTGATTATGTTGACGGAGGGCGCTGCTAGACCGAGAGGCTGGCCGCACTCTTGCTCTCGTCGAAGCGAGCAGGAAGATTGACATTGGGTTCGATCTCTACTACAACATACACTCGTCCACAAAAAAGCATCTAGGGCGGAGGCGGAGGCGGACGATGGACATGGTGAAGCTCGTGGTGGAAGCGGCGGCGGGGAAGTGCCGGATTTTGGATTTTGTTGGCGGACACATAAAAGATTCGCCCCGGAAAAGGCGGGAAGAATAAATATTGAGCGAAAATGAGGCGATGATATGGCGAAATTATTGGCGGGAACACCGCCACCACACAAAAATCACCATGCACCATGACCATGGCAATGATTTATGAGCCGAGAGATGCCGAGACAAGCAAGGATGACACGTCGATTGAGCCAATCAAACATCATGACATCAATGCGATTCCGGGTTGCACCAGCAGCTCTCCTCGTCATCTCATCTTTGGGGATACTCAACGACGTTGTCTTTGTTGAGGCCTGGTCAAGATCTCCTCTGCGGCATCGCACATCAACATTACCTACGACGAAAACATCAAGCCAACAGCACTCCACCTATCAGACAAATGCACAAACATCAGAGGATAGCATTGCTTTCCTCGCCGACAGTGAGGGAAAAAGTAAAAATAAATGGTTCCCAATCAAACCTGCTGATGCTCTCTCTCCCCACAATGACTATGATACCCTCGTCAAGGCAGCATATTTACGACATGTACTGGTGTCCTCGGAAGAAATGGTGGATCTGATCATGGATATCTATTCCAAGGGAGGAATATTACCGGGAAAAGATGTATCATATTCTCAAACTGATGGTGATATCTTCTCTCGTCTAGCCAACGATGTCAGTCTTTGCACCAATAGCCGAGATGAAGGGGGTAAAATCGGTTGGGTAGACAATCCGAACTACAATGGCAATACCGAATCAGAAAATTTTGAAAAGATCAATCAAGTGGTGCATGACATGATATCCCCTGATGTACTTCGCAACGTATTTCAGGAACGTGTCAAGGGGGGTGACATTGTGAAACTTCCAACGACGGATGGCACCGGATGGCATCTCATTCGAGTGGATGATTTGCATATTGTACTTCAATCATCGAATGCGGTGGCGGAAGGTTCCAAGAACATTATCAATAAACAAAGGAGCAAGCTCAAAGGGTCTGGGAATGTTCCATTATCACCAGTGTTTCAAAAAGTCGAAGTTGTCAATAGATCCAACCACAACAATATCATTGAAAACGACGGCAATAGTCAGTCCAATCTGATATACTCCGTACCGAACGCGCAGTACTACAAAATTCTCACGGCTGGATGTCAAATGAATGTAGCCGACTCCGAAAGAATAATGGGTGTATTGGAGGGAGAGTTGGGTTTGAAACCGTTGGAAGGTGCAAATGACGAGGATGGGTATGGTGGTACAACAGCGGATCCATCGCTTGTTGCACCACCTCAAAAATCAAACAAGAAAAAGTCCACGGCAACTACACCCGACATTATCCTACTCAACACATGCACCATTCGCGATCATGCCGAGCAGAAGGTGTATGATGCCTTGGGGCCCTATGCATCACTCAAACGAGCCGGGAAGTCTTTGGCCATTGTCGTGGCAGGGTGTGTAGCCCAGCAGGAAGGTGAAGCATTGCTACGTCGGTTTCCCGAAATCGATTTGGTCTTGGGACCACAGTACATACCCTGGTTAGGAGAGTTGCTTGTGGAGGTGGGCAAGGGAAGTCAATTATGTATGACGGAGAGTATGATATGGAGTGAGAGGGGTGGAGTCGGAACATCAGGTAGCGTGGATAGTACGCGAGAAAAAGATGGCGATTGGATGGTCCCCATAAAGAGAGGACATAGCACACGAGCATGGGTCAATGTGATTTACGGTTGCAATGAACATTGTACCTATTGCGTTGTTCCATCGGTACGTGGAGTTGAGCAATCGAGGTCTATGGAGGCGATACTGCAAGAATGCCTCTCGTTGGCCGAGTCAGGCTACAAGGAGATTACATTACTCGGTCAGAACATTGATGCCTACGGACGTGACATGATGCCACGTCGAACATTTGCTGATTTATTACACTACCTGAATGAGAACTTGCCATCCTCTCTTTCGCGTATCCGATATGTAACCAGTCATCCTCGGTACTTCTCCGACAGAGTCATCGATGCCGTCGCGAACTTGGATAAAGTCTGTGAATGCTTCCATATGCCCTTCCAAGCGGGAGATGACAAAGTTTTGCGTGATATGCGACGGGGATACTCGTATGATAGTTATATGAACATTATTCGTAAAATACGCAACAAAGCGCCCGATGCATCAATATGTGGAGATGTGATTGTTGGTTTCCCTGGAGAATCTGAGGAAGAGTTTCAACGAACATTGGATCTAATGGAGGAGGTGAAGTTTGATAACCTGAACATGTTCGCGTACAGTCCTCGACCCAATACCGAGGCAGCAAATTGGGACAATCAAATACCGCAAGACGTCCAATCCGAACGGTTGCAGCGAGTGCAATCGTTGGCAGCAAAGCATGCACTTGAGAGGAGTCAACGGTACGTAGGTAGGGTGGTGGAAGTTTTAGTGGAGGATAGAAATCCGAAGAATGGAAACGAGGTTATGGGAAGAACACGACAAGGTAGACAAGTATTCTTTCCTGGGGATATTAATCAGCTGAAAGGAGAGATGGCAATGGTGGAGATTTTAGAAGCTAGAACATGGAGTTTGGTGGGTAGAATAGCGCACAATGATTTGGATCCGTAAGACAAGAACAACAATAGCCTAAAGCACTGAGTTCGAGGTATTGGTATTGCTTATCATTCATCCCATCCAATTGCCATCCTCCAATCGTATGCAATAAGCTGCACTGCCGCTGCCACATTCAATGAGCCAAACTTTGAATGTGTAGGTATACCTAGCATTACATCGCACTGGGCCATGTCCGATTCACTCAAACCTGGCGAATAGAAACGAGGCGTGCACGATGTGAATAATGCGATGTCAACATTCATCATGCCACTGATCATTTATGGTTTACCTGTTTGTTCAGAGCCAAATATAAGAGCTAGCTGGAGAGCTTGATTGCCATCTCCTTTTATATCTTCGTTGTCGTCATTCGCGTCGACAATAGTACGTTTGTAACATCTCGACTGTAAAAGCTCTTCAAAGTATTTCCTTGGTTCGACATGCTGCTGTTTCACTACTCTACTCTTATCGCAATACAAGTCAAAATCTGGCATTCCTGTGCCACAAACTACGTCCCTATTCTCAATAGCTTCATGTAATGTTGTGTAAATCTTTGCGTTCCGCAACACATCAATTGCACCACTCGACATTTGTATGACTTTATGCCGTCCCAAGACCTTCATGTCACGAGGAGAGACGAGTGCAAGGTCATCGAACCCCATCGTTTTGATGGCTCTGGCTGCAGCACCAACGTTCTCGTTGTGTTGAGTCGAAATGAGAATGAAACGAGTCGAGTGATGACATAGCCGCATAGTAAGCACTCCTATCCAACGAAGGTGGAAAGGTGGCGAAGAAGTTGAGGGTGATGGATGGGTGTGCGATGGTGATGGTGAGAGATGGTGAGGTATTCAAAATGGCGGGAAGGAATTGAAAATGGCGGGAAGTAAATCATTGGCGGGAAGATATATTTGGCGACAAGAATTGGCGAATCCACAATCCACCCCCACGCCACCGTCCACACAAAACGCAGCCCATGGCGTTCGACGACGACGGTAACAACCAAATAAATCCTCCACTCGGCACCATCATCCAAGCACCCAGCCGTAGCACTCGGCCGCAATACCCAATATAAATTTATCAATTACAATGAAGCTAGTAAAATTCCTCCAAAAACTCAACCGTGAGCAAGTCACCATCGAACTCAAGAATGGCACCGTCATCTCCGGCACCGTCGTCGGCGTCGATGCCACCATGAATGCCCATCTCAAAAAAGCCAAGGTGACCGTGCGGGGTAAAAATCCAACAAGTTATGCCACATTAAGTGTTCGGGGTAGTACGGTGAGGGCGTGGTTATTGCCCGATGGGTTAAATTTGGATGCGTTGTTGGTGGATGACTCCACAAAGGTGTGTGTTTATTTGCTCTACTTTTGCACGTATTTCGTGTTGCGATGCTCAATTTTGCCACTTCTTCTTCGTATCAACTTGTGAATTAATTCTTCATCTTAATTTTACCGTTGTCACCATAAGAATGTGCAAAAATCAGCGCCTGTTGGGTCAGCCGCAGGGAGGGGAAGGGGTCGTGGCCGAGGAGGGGGTGGCGGTGGCGGCATGCGCGGACGGTCGGGTGGGGGTCCAGGAGGAAGGAGGTGATTCCTACAGTTACATATGGAAAATGAAGGATTTGGCTAAATTTTTGATGAGCAACATATTTCTTTCCTGATCGGTAAAAAGTATCGGTCGAGCGAGACTCCCTGGAACACTTTGGCCTGTTTACAGCACTCACTCTTTGTGAAGAGTTGGCGGTACAAAATGCAACAAGCAGGGCGAAGCAACAAAAATACACTTGTATGAATCTGCCCAATGAAATAATCTACATTTTATGCACTCTACTATTTGATAAGTATTTGTGTGCACCATCGTCCTCCAGAGATTACGAACCATTCTGCACAATTGCCGTGTCCTCCTCGGCGGCAAGAGCGCCCTTCACCTTCCTCACAAACATTGCCACCCGCTCCATCAGATCATCAACACCATCTTCTTCCTTCGCACTTATCCACATGAGACGGCTGTGTGGCATTACCTCAAGCAACTTCGCTTCGAGCTCTTCCTTTGATCGGAAACATCTGTTGTCGTCGTCATCTGCATCAGTGGAGCTAGCGAATGCTACATCCACCTTATTCACCACCACAACCTGTGGCATAGCGGCTAATTTTCCCGTGCCGTAATTCAGCAGTTCTCTATTAATCATGGCATACTCCTCAATTACATCCTTCGATGTGGCATCCAACAAATGTAGTATGACGTGACACCGCTCCACGTGTCTGAGAAAGGCGTGACCAAGCCCTACGCCTTCGGATGCTCCAGCGATGAGGCCGGGAACATCACATAGAATGAGAGAATTATTGCCACCCCTTGTGTTGGATGAAATTGGATTTCCGTTTTCGTCAATTGAATAATCATCTTCATAGTCATCATCATCGTAGGTGGTGTCGTAATTGCCATTGTTCGGCACCCAAACTCCCAAATTCGGCACCACCGTCGTAAAAGGATAATCGGCAATCTTTGGCTTCGCCCTCGTCACCTTGCTGAGCAACGTTGATTTCCCAGCGTTTGGTACCGCTACAAGTGCTACATCCGCGACGACCTGCAATGTCAACTTGAGCCGCATGCGCTCTCCTGGTCGTGGTGGCGCCCTTACCCGACGCGTACCTCTTTGGTGCCGTTCAGAGGTGACTGCCGACCCTTCTCCTCCTGCTCCACCCGAAGCTACGATAATTGTAGGGTTCGAGAATGTGATGGTACCGATATCTACTTGGTGACATTGTTCGTTGCCGACGCTGCCATCATCACCATCGTCACTCATCCTTTCCTCCTGAACAATTGTCCCAGGTGGTACTCGTACTACGATATCTTTTCCAATTCTACCTCGCTTATTCTGTCTTCCACCATCGGCACCGTTCTCAGCACGGAAGGATAACATTCTTCCTGCATCTGCTCCTCCTCCTACACCGCCACCATTTCCACCGCCAACCTTCCTCTTTTGGATGGCAGCACCACCACCCCCACCGAAACTATTTGGTCTATATGCATATCGTGACAATCCTGCGAGTGTATTCAAACTCGAATCGAGACGAAGTACGACATTACCGCCGCGTCCACCATCCCCTCCATCTGGTGGACCATTTTGATGATTGTTCACACCGAGACCCTTTTTGTAAGTGGATGCACCCTGTCCTCCGGATCCAGCACGGACATAGATTGTTGCCTCGTCAAAGAAAGAATATTCGTTGGTGGATGCAGCAGTGGTACTAACAGAAGATGCAGATGACATTGATGATGATTCAACTGATGCTGACGGGGAAGCTGATGACAACGATGATTGCTGTAACGGTGATGTAGACGACGAAGATGCATGTATTGAGTTTTCATTATCATTCATCATCACGGTCAATTTACTGCACATTATCCTCTCTACTACTCTTACACTTCGTATCCTCTGGGTTTTAATTGTCGGTGGCGTAGCAAGCAACCCAAATGCATTTGTAGTCAATGTGCTCGAAATGACATGAATACCAAGGATGGCGACAAGCGTATTTGCTGTTAAGAATAACATGCCCATTGCAGGAAACGGTTGTCTTGATCTCATGCTTATACCGTATTGTTCAGAACAATCGTACCGCCTCCGCCGACACCGCCTTCGTTGTTGACACTGATAGGCGCAGCAGCTCGAGATGGTCGACGTCGACGACATCAATTTCATCGAAGAAGAAGAATGAGGAATAATCACCGATTCAAGTTTTCTACACAATCATCAGAACTACCGTCTCACTTCCTAGTGTGAGATGGCATGACAATGTTAGTGTGGATGGTATTGATGCGTCGGTCGGCATAGGATGGAGCAGGAAGTAAGTATCTATTAGGAAGTCGTCATCGCGTGCGCCGCTTGAGAAAAGGGATTTCCCGCCAAATTCGAGTCTCCCGCCAATGCACTTGCCACGTGTAGGCAATATGTTGGCCGCGTCTGTCTGTAACTATTCTCCCGCCAAATATTTGCCACGTGTAGGGCAGGCTGGACATAAACCGAGACACATATCGATACGGCTTTGATCTTTGATCGGCATCTCGGCATCGGCATTTTAGGTATGTTCTACTACCTGCATTGCAGTAGCAAGAAGAAGAAGAGAAGGGGCGTAATAAACTCCATCAGGATTTCACGAGAGCACGGAGTATCAAAATCTATCTGAGTTCTCTATGGTATGATCTCAAATCATCTTCTATGTTACGGTGCACATCCTTGTGACCGCATGCATTTGTACACAACTGTATATTTGTCGTTCCCTCTCTCGAAGATTAAATCCAGTACACGCTTATCCCCATGCTCTAACGGTGACGGATGAGTGTACGCATTGATTGCATTCCGTAACGGAGCCACAAGGTATGCCTCGTACAGTTGACCAAAACCTTCCACGCTGGCCATCCACCTTACAAAGCTAGTTCCACTCTCGGAAATTCGCCGGGCCTCATCCTGATGGCTCTCCGCCCATTCATACTTCTCCCTCAAGTCACTCAGATCTGTATTTATCGGGATATAATGCTCCCATGGAACGAGCAAATCATGGAACCAATCTTTTGTTGGTGTCACGTGATGGAACAGCACTCCCGGTAGTGCTAGCTTTTGAATTGTTCCTGTCCACGTTGTTCCCCCACCGCCACCTATATCAATATGATACTTATAGTTGGCCTGATCTTCAATGCTCATAGATTCACCAATGCAACTGATGCCAAGACTTTGTAGCTTTTGATATTCCTCTAATTCTCCGACGTTCCTTTTCACTCCTCCATCGTTGATGTTAGTGAATTTGATATTTACCCACGGTATTGTTGAATTGTTGCCACCTACTACTTGATTGTTTTCTATTGATGCCTCCAACTCTGCATCGGATGTCATCAACACACCTTTCCATCTCGGCATCAACTTTTCATCTCCAATTGCCGACAACGAATCAATCGCCCAGCGCTTCTTCTCGTACTCATTTGCAAATTGACGCCCATCCGGACCAAGCTCGTGTTGTGGTATATCAAGAATATATTCAGGCCTTCTCATACCCGTAAATAAGAGCGGTATAAAGTTAAAGTCACTTCCTCGCCAAATGATTTGAGGAATTAAATTTTCCCAATAATCTGGATTGTTTGTAGCTCCATATTCTTGTGGCTGTAGTTCTGGGCACGTCCCCCTCATGTTACCAAAGTCTGATAGCTGCCAATCATTGAAACAAGGTAGGTGCGGCCGCACTGGCATGGGCATGGCAATCATACTTGGTAAATAAGTTGTATTCACAAACACCGATCCAAATTGTAAAATAGGTGCAAAGAGAGTACTGTCGCAATAATTGTTCTCGGCCAATAGACACTTTCTCTTGATCCTTGGTAAATCCTCAACCGAGATCATGATAACCAAATCTTGTTGACCCCAAAACCTACCCGGAAAGTTCTTTCGCAATGCCACGACCAACGTAGGAGCAACCTGTTGCAAGCGTTTGCAACCAAATCTACATGGCCCGTCAATATGTAAAACAAAGAATGTATCGGAGGCTGCATCATACACAAAGAAGTAGAAATCTTGTCGAAAAGCTTGGGCGGAAAGGATTGCACTCTCGAAGTTGTACGGTTTGACGGAAGTAGAAGTTGTTACCAGGTGATAATCATATCGAAGTTGTTGGTTAGAAATAAGCAGGCTAGTGAAGTTGCGTAGTGATAGAATCGTCGCACACCCAATAGCAATAGCAATAGCAGCCATGGTAGCCATTGTTCGGGTGGGTTTTGATCGAGGTTGCGATGCCTTTGACTTGGGACCATATCGGACCTCATCAGACCATGACAACATGATGCATCGCATCATACGCATCGCATGGTTCAGCATCATCATAGCATATGGATATGGCATGCCGTCGGCCGCCGTCAGCCGTCGGCCGGAAGTGGTGAGAGAGCGAGGCCGCTTGGATGAAGGCAGGGGCAGTCAGGGGCTTGGGGCTTGGTATGAAACTATAAACTAAACATAGGTAGGGAAAAGCACGAGAAGGCCCCGACAGCGACAGGCCCCTAAAATCTAAAATTTTAGCTCGAGCCCGCCAAAATGCCACACCTCCCACTTCCCACTTGCCATTGACGACAGTCAACATAGACCATGGCGATGCGATGGATGGAGGAGATCAAAAATTTCATGCTCTTCAATGCTATGGTATCGTAGTGGTAGGAGTATGACTAACGATGCTTGTCGGTCCAGCAGGGTCCAGCCTACTCCAACATCTCACCGAACACTAGAGAAACCCTAACGTTGCACTAGAATCTTTAGAATACACAATATATTGTGCATGAGTCTGAATCGAGTTCATTACTGAGTTTCATTTCACTTCGTGCAGGAATTCATTCGTAGGCCACTGCATGTTGAAACGATCGTGAATTCACCATTACCCTTCTCAATAATTATGTCCAGCACACGTTTTCCCTCATACTCAGACGGCACAGAATTCTGATAAGCAAGCATTGCATTCCGTAGCGGAGTTGCAAGGTACGCCTCGTACAGTCGACCAAAACCTTCCACGCTGGCCATCCACCTTACAAAGCTAGTTCCATTCTCGGAAATCCGCCGGGCCTCATCCGGATGGCTCTCCGCCCATTCATACTTCTCCCTCAAGTCACTCAGATCTGTATTTATCGGGATATAATGCACCCATGGAACAAGCATATCATGGAACCAATCTTTCGTTGGTGTCACGTGATGGAACAGCACTCCTGGTAGTGCTAGCTTTTGAATTGTTCCTGTCCACGTTGTTCCCCCACCGCCGCCTAAATCAATGTGATACTTGTAGTTGGCCTGATCGGACATGCTCACGTAATCACCGATGCAACTGATACCAAGACTTTGTAGCTTTTGATATTCCTCCTTTTTACCCACAGGAATTTTTTCTCCTTTGCTGCTGAAATGTGTGAATTTGATATTTATCCACGGTATCTGTTTATTGCTGACCGTTCCTCTTTGCTCCTCTTCTATCGACACTTCTATCTCTGCTTCTGATGTCATCAAAACGCCTCTCCATCTTGGTAATAACTTCTCCTCCCACATGCCCCACAATGTTTCTATCGCCCAACGCTTCTTGTCGTATTCATTTGCAAATTGACTATCATCCAACCCCTGCTCGTTCGGTGCTATATCCAACTCAATAGGAGATCTCATGTCCGGGAATAAGCTATGCAAAAAATTGAAGTCACTTCCTCTCCAAATAACCTGAGGAACCAAATTGTCCCAATAATCTTGGTTGCTCGTAACATCGTAGATTGGTGGTTGTATATCTTGACATACTCCTTTCAGTTTACCGAAATCTGAAGCTTGCCATTCATCGAAACATGGAAGGTGTGGCCTTACCGGCTGGGGCATGGCGATCATGGTTGGTGAATAATTTGTATCTACAAACACCGAACCGAATTGTAATATCGGTGCAAAATCTGCGTTTCCACAATAATTATTCTTCTCAGACGACATACATTGTCTTTTTATTCGAGGTGCATCCCCACACGATAACATGAGTACCAAATCTTGTTCCCCTTGAAATCTTTCCGGAAAGTTCTTCCTCAATGCAGAGGACACTACGGATGCAACTCGATAGATACGATGGCAACCGAAGGTGCATCCCGGTATGTTATGTACAACGACGAAGGTGTCCGAGGATGCATCATATACGAAGAAGAAGAGAGTATCTCGAAACCCATTGGCTGCTAGAATTGCATTTTCAATAGTGTATGGTTTGATTGTAGATGGTGACGATACTAAATCTGATGCAATATAGGAATCATCTCGAAGGAAGCCTGACTGTGGCGGTGGAACATCGATGCCAACTTTGTTAGACAAATTATTGATGATTGGTCGAAGCTCGACTGTTTTAGGATCTTGAAATACACCTACTCCTAGTAGCGATAGGCGACGGCGGCGGTGAAGGTGACGACTGCTGTCTTGGCCGTGACGAACGCTGGCTGGTGATGATGTCCATGTCGATGTAGATGTACGCAAACGTGTCGTTGAGGGGTGCAGCGAGAGAATAATCAAACCAGCAACAGCAGCCATGGCGGCTATTCTTTGAGTGGATATTCGTTCCGACCGCATGATCCTACCAGATCCACCATTGCCATGGTTGCCATAGCATAAGTAGGCATTGGCATAGGCATAGGCATAGGCCATGGTTGCCATATCTAGGTTACCTTCACCTTGCGCGCGCCTTGTTGCGAGTGCGAGTGCGAGTTCGAGTGCTGACGTCATAACATCTTCATCCTTAAGTATCAGATGACCATGTCTATGACTCTTTCCCAATGCCAATGACCTCATCTATGACTATCGATCCTCCCCACCCCGCCAAAAACACCACGCACTCCATCCGCCCGATCGATCCTGCGACACCTTTTCACTTTGCATCGATCATCGATGAACGATGGTGACGATGAATGCCGCCGTCAATGGCATTGCCCATAACAACGGCACCATGGCATCGCATCCTAAATTCAGCAGTACCAGCCGATTACGGCAAATCCTTCCTGTTGCATCGTTACTTCTTTGCATGGCGGCATGCCTACCAATCATCCTCGTTTCTGACTTCAACACTGATGACATTTATAATCAGTTTCGAGTAATTAAGCTCAA
Source organism: Discostella pseudostelligera (assembly GCA_036940085.1). Taxonomy (NCBI): domain Eukaryota; phylum Bacillariophyta; class Thalassiosirophyceae; order Thalassiosirales; family Thalassiosiraceae; genus Discostella; species Discostella pseudostelligera. The sequence continues at coordinate 8,244 of JALLBK010000437.1, read as the reverse complement.
AATAATAACTACCCTGGAGAGCATTCCCAAACCTACGTCGCGGATAAAATATCCTGGTCCGATTCCGAGCTACTCCTTGGTTAATGTTATGCAGACATTACCTCTCTTCCATGACTCTTTCGGGGTGCTCATCTACGACCCAGCGAGCGATAAATTCATAGCTCATTATTCCACCAAAATTATGTGGACTCCAGGATGTCACAAGCTCGTCATGGCCTTCAAAAATACTGCCAATACGCTACGTGAATTATTCCCTGATCGATTCAATCCCAATCGTAATGGAAATTCGGAATTGATATTAGCAATCGGTTCGGGAGACTATCCGAAAGTGAATTTCAACAATTGCTTGCTTGAGCAACGCGACGATTGCTTCCCCACCGAAAGTGACGGGGAGGGCAATATAGTTATGTCGCCAATATTACAATTTAGCAGCGTATTTCGGCGTCCTCTATTGCCAACAATGATAGCCATGCCGTTACCCCAGCATAATCATTTGAGTTGTTTTCACGATTGGTCGGTACATCATGGGGTGTGCTCTNATTTCGAGATGGATGTCGTGCTCAAAACCCAATCATCCTCACGATGGGTGGATAAAAAGCTTGCCGCCACTGCTGCCATGAGAGAGGTTTACTCAACTTTAGTTCCTCGTTGGAAAGGGGTGGTGTGGACGGCTGAGGCAGAGCGAGAGGCTGAACGTGCAAATAAGGCATTGACGCGCAAGTCATGGCTGAAGAAATCAGATGTGTACGAACAACAGGTGTTGCCATGGTGTAACATAAAATTCGCTTCGGCCATGTACATGGGGTCAAATACGCGAGTGTCAGAGCTGGATTATTACAAACAATTTGAGGAGTACGGTATACCCGCTGCGGGGGAACATATGTCAATCGAAGAACTGGGTCAGTACAAGTATCACATTGATCTGGGCGGTGGGGGTGGTACGACATGGAGTGGCACACTCGAAAAATTAGCCTTGCCTGGAGTATTGTTCCATCACATCACGCCCACCAAAGATTACTTACATGACATGCTCGAGGCTTGGGTGCATTACATCCCAATCAAAGCCGATTTGAGTGATTTGCGTGAAAAGTTTGAATGGGCCGAGGCGCATCCACACAAGGCAAAAACTATTTCCGACAATGCTACCAGGTTAATGAAAAAGCTAGGCACGGCAAAGGGATTTGAGGAAATGTTTCGGAAATATTACGAGTGGCCATTGCGGCAGGTTGTGGAGGCATATCAGCCGGTGAATCTGCAAGATGGTGGTAGTAATTGGAGGGAGGCTTTGCTCCACATGGGTGGGGATCATCTGAGACCAATTATGCAGTGTGATGGATATTACAAACACGGTTGCGAATATCTAGTCGATGATATTGATTTCGTGGTACGACGTCCGCAAAAGGGAACTGAATCTGCTGTGGAAAATACACCAGCTGTGGAAGAAACCAACGAGTAGATTTATTCTGTGTAACTTTTACGTCCAGTGCATCTAATAATCACTTACAAATATTACTAACATTACAACATAAACACACAAAATTTGATGCTGCAAAGCCTGAACTATATTCTCGCCCCTTTACACTTAACTCTTTTCTCTTTGACAATGCACCGTCATCAAGAGCGGAAAAATGGCTCCTTGTTTGCCCTGGCAAGCTTCCTACGGAGCAATAACGCATACGACACAAGTCCAATGGTACCGATGGTGAAGAAGGATAATGCAAACTTTTGCCCCCCAGATATCCGAGTGGTGGTATTTTTCACGGTCTTCCGTCCACCGAAAATTGTCAAGGTGCCCTTTGAATCCGCAGTCACCTCACCGCTCTCGTCGTAATGTCCAGCGTAGATATTCGAAATGTAGTCGCAGACTATTTCCTCATTATTCGATTGAACCTCGTAATTAGACGAGGAACTCATACCCGACGCAAATCCATTGGGACTCTCACACTTCCCTGACGCCTCGTAGAGGTTCTGACAAATCTCGGCCGTTTCGGCAACATTGGCATTGCCGTCATCATTATCGTCCTCCGCAGCTACGGCACACGATGCCACACATGCATCCGACGCAAATGTTTGCTTCAACAAATGATAACTCAACTTGACATTATACCCATTCTGATTCTTAATATACTGATCGATGGCGGCATTCGAATCATAATTGGTGCAATCCTCATCGGTAAATAATCCCACCTTGATGCGTGTTCCGTAGTTGGTACACACGGCTCCAGCGTAGTAGACAATGTTTTTGTTCTCATTTTCGTAAACTTTCTCGCATTGGATATATTCGGATGCGTCGGCGTAACCGTTGGCCTCCATATTATCAATATTCTGGCAAGTGGCATAGCAAGTATCGCAGTCGACACTGGTTAATTGCCTGCTACGAAGATGACGTCGTCCCCCACCATCGTCGTCGGCAGCAGCCGCCGCAGCGGCATCATCATTTGCTGCAGCAGCGGCATTGGCACATTCGTCACATACCTCGCAATACTGTTCCTGCTCTTCCTGCTTGTGTTGTACTGTTGCTTGTAAATATGTGTCCATGTCGACAATGTACTCGCCGTACTTAGAATCGCAGCTCGAGCACGAGGATGAAGCACTGCTACCACTGCTGCTGCTGCCGCCGCTGCTGCTACTACTGCTTCCATTCACTGGACAGAGACGAAAAATGACAAATTTCTTTGTCTCCAACACTGTATCGTCATTATTATTGTTATTGCCATTCTGTTGGTAGGCATATTGTTTTACATTTTGACATTTCTCGAATTTGATGGCGTACGACGATAGGTCAATGTCGTTGCCGTCTTCTAGGTGTCGACTAGTATGCAATCGCCGTGAATTGGGCGTAGGACGTGCCGCATCCATGAGTTTCCCAATGTAGGATGCTCGGCGAGTGTTGCGCGTCATCTTGGGGGCGAAGACAACATCCTTGTCGGCCGAGACGACGACTGCAGTTGTTGCGGCCAGGACGATAGAGGCGGCGGCGTAGGCGGCAGCGCCTGTTAACCTCATGGTTGCCAATGATGTGTGTGTTAGCTCTGGGGCTAGTATTGTCAAGAATTCTCGCTTGGGGAAGAGTTGGGAGCACGTAGTAGTAGTAGGTCAATGCCCGCCGATCTCCGCCAATGCATTCATTTCTACGATATCGAATCGATATTGCATGCGTTGTTCTTGTTGAGCACATCATTGGTGTCAAGTCTGAATTTGGCTCTTTTCCTGAGAAAGTTATCGTGCGTGTGGCACTTCTGCTTTCTCAGCTGTAGGGAGCTTTCTCGTTTCTCGTGCAATGCCGGCTCGCATGGCTTTGGGCGGGAAATCTTGTAGTTTTGGCGGGAGACAATGCCGCTGCCACCTAGGTAGATATCTACCCACCTCAACCGCTAACATACATCAATACCATAGCAGATATCTACCATGCCAAGCATCAAGGGCACAGTCTCTATCTCTTCCAACTCAGCCTTGCAAAAGCAACTCCGCTCCACCACCTTCCCCTCCAACTTTTCTCAAAAAGTCAACATTGCCAAAGTCCACCGAACCGTCTTTACCCACTGGATTGAAAAGCGTATTGAAGCAATATTGGGATTTGAAGATGATATTGTAAGCTCCACGGCGGTGCATCTCTTTTTACCCAGCAGTGGTGACGATGATTCTAATGCTACTGCGGTGGATTACTGGGATGTAGATCCACGAAGGGCTCAATTTGACCTGGCTGGTTTTTTAGGTGAGGGAGAGGCGGCGACATTTGCTGCTGAATTATGGACCATGATGCTCGATGCGCAAACTTCGCCTAGTGGCATACCGCGAGTACTGGTCGAGAAGAAGAAGGAGGAGATGAGATTGCAAAGAGAAGAAATGGATAGAAAACGGTTGCAGCAGCAGCAGCAAGCCAGGAGAGGAGGTGGAGCAAATTATCATCATGACGGTGTAGGCGATGCCAGCAACAACGACATGAATGCATTTGTGAAGGAGGCAGCGCGCAGGGCTGAGGCTGCAAGAGCTGCCATTTTACCAGGAGCTGGTGCTGCTATTGGTGGTGCTGCTGCTGTCGCTGGTGGTCATCCTGCTGCTGCTGCCGCTGCTGTGCCTGCTGCGGTCAATATGGCGAATTCGGGACCAGTGCCGGTGCCGCCTTCTCCCAGCCCCCCTCGACATTATGACGGTGGCAGAGGCGGTGGCGGTGGTGTTGTAAGGGGAGATAATTATGATCATCGCGGCGGTCGTTATAATCGTGGCGGCGGTGCTGGCGGTGACAATTACTATGAACAACGCAGAAATAATACTGGCGGGGGGAGAAACTATGATGCCTACTACGATAATCGCAGAGATTATAATTATGATGGCTATCATCGCAGGAACGATTACTTCATTGATCGCAAGGGAGAAAGAGGACAAGATGGTGGTACTGGCAGGAGCGGAGGGCGTTGGGAGGATCTTGATGAATTTGGCCGTGGTAGGAGGGACGAATTTGGAGGAGGGAACAGTCATCCAACCGATCGTAGTAGACAACCGCTCAACTTTGAAAAACATAGTGGTGATGGTAGTGGATCTGGTGCTGCTATCAAGGGAGAAGGAGGAGGGTGCAAGGACAATAAGTTGGATACTCGCAAGGAGCCATCATCGAAAGAAAATGAGAACGACAAAGCAAGTCAGCAGCCGTCGTTGAGACGTGTAGGTGTTGGCTCCGAAGGCATTGTTGGCAAGGATGATGGAGTAAAACCTACCCGCAAATCTTCGCGCTCGGCGTCGCGATCAATGTCAAATAGCTCATCGTCTCGATCGTCTTTGCGGTCCTCTTCGCGATCGCGGTCGTCAACTTCCGGGTCATACAGTAGTAGCAACAGTGGTAGCAGTAGCAGCGGTAGTAGATCTCGATCGTACTCTTCATCGAGATCCAGATCCAGATCCAGATCGGCGTCATCATCTCCATCGCATCACTCTCGTGAACGTGATCAGAGGAAATATAAAACTCATCGGCACAAAGCTACTATTGGTGCCGGGAGTAGGAGGAGTGGCAGCAGGAGCCGTAGCAAGGAACGCGGGGTGAATAAAAGAATGATGAGGGAGGGATGCAATAAAGAACGTTCTTCTTCGACGTACAAGGACAGGGGTGGTAGCCATAGTCGTCATAGTCACCATCGCCATCATCACAAGGTGGATAAAAAAGATTCAAGCAGAAAAGAAGGGGAAAGACGGCGATGGTAATATGAGTGCAAAATGGGAATGGTCAATCTTCAAGCTTCAATCTGCAATCTGTGTGGTAGTTTAGGGAGATGGCTGCAAACACTACTACTATACTGTTAATGATCTCATCGTTTCTGCTGCAATCAAAATGTTTGGAACTGGAAACAACATAGCTATGAAAAAATGATAATTGCGTGATAGGAATATCTATTGTCTGCTCTGAATGAGCTAGGAGTATATTTCTATGGAAATAGTGTTGCAGAGTGGAGCAATCCACAAAATGAATACTCTACGAAGTATTGTAGGGAGTGCAAAAAGTTACTCCAGACGGGACTCGAACCCGCAACCTTCTGTTCCGAAGACAGATGCTCTGCCATTGAGCCACTGAAGCTTGGTTAATAGAAGCATCAATTTTGTTTTTCCAAAGCCAGCTCCTCTCATGGCGGGAACCTTTAAGATTACACGTGGACGATTTTCGATAGCCGAGAACTGCCACGTGGAGGTTACACGTGGTGTCATTACCCCTCCACCACCTCCATACACGAACTTTATCATCTTCAAAGAGAGGGTTGCGATGAGAATGTTGACGATTAGTTTACGTGATAAAATATTACCCTATTGAATATCATTTCCCTCGTCAATCATCTGGAAGCGTCGGGCGTTGTGAATTATGGACGAAAGTTCTAGCCCGATGATCGATGATAAGACTTTAAGAATTATGATAACAAGAACACAATGCGTCTGGATTCTGCATTCCAAAACCCGACAATATCATGGTGATGAGTGGGATGAAAAGGGAGTTGGTGTTGTGATGCGGTTTGCTCCGGAAATGAAATCGCCCCCGCCCCCGCCTGCAGGAGTAACCACTGTTGGCAAGTCGATCATCACCAGAACGAATGCTCGCCACTGAAACGCGAAATGATTTGATCATAGATAACACATCTGGTACAACACTTTGATTTGAGTATGCGTCATTTGCTCCTCTTGAAACTGCTCCACCAATTCGGGTGCCTCCAGATCAAGATCGTCCGTCTGTTCCAATAACCAACATAATTCTAATGCCACCCTCCCCTGAAGCTCGGCCTCGTGCGGGTTATCCTGTAAGAGTGCGATCCGTATTTTATTCGATTAGTCATTTTCGATAAAAAGTGATGTTCTCTACTCCATTTCACGCACAACAAACTTACCTTCGTATCTAAACAAATCACATGTATTGCCTTAAAATCTTCCGTCGGTTCTCTCGTTTGTAAATCTTCTACCACGGCATCATAAATTCTCTCCTCGAATGCAATCACCACATCATGCTTCTGTATGGCCGCGGACGGTGTATCTTGCCATCGCTGTGGAGCAAGCTATTAAAACAGTTAAGACCATCGGCAGTGAAGGAGATAATGGCAATTGGCAATCACAACGAAAAGAGTCAGCAACAAATTATTGAAAATATGCGAGGTAATCAAATTTTAAGTGCATACTTTTACCGACGAACCGCGTTTGCACAACTGCAGCACACCATTATGTAGAAAGTACGCTTCATCTTCGGGTGTGGCGGCAAGCGAGCGATACATTTCAGCATAGGGTGTACCAAATTTAAAGATTCGCGGCTCCATGCTCGATTTCCCCGGTAGACGAACTTGTGTTCCCGTGCCATAACTCTCTACTGTAAGTCCTGAGTGGTTGGGTGGATTGGAAGGGGTGGTGAGAGAGAGGGAGGGAGAGAATAAAATGAAATCGTCCACATCGTAAACAAGACGGAGACATGAAACCAGATGTGGCATATAAGTGGTAATTTGAGTTCATCTTGTAATTGATGCATACAATACACTGAAGTAACTCGCATATATTCATATGTATCACTCTCTCTCTCTCTCCTTACCTGCATTCTGCAAAACGACATGTGCCTCCATCGACCTATTAATATTGGAGGAACAGACGGTCCCAAAGGATAACTTTGACGGCCGCCGACGTGCCGAGGGCGGTGGCATCCCCGGTGGCGTTGATGGACGATAGATCCCGGGCACAACATTCATCAAGACCATTGATAACTATTGCTCACTGTAAAGAACTCGAGGCGTTGCGATCGAAGGATATCTTGATGCAAGATGCAATAGCAATAGGGGTGCGGAGCATCGGCATCGGGCGTCGAGGTTGCCGTCGATGACAGTGGCTGTGGGCTGTGGATGCAGTGGCAGTTGCCCTGGATGGCTGAGCGAGGATGAGGATGGCATGAGATGAGCTGTGTCCATTGTAACACTTTGGCTCCTATCTATCCACGTACATTGCAACATGAAACTACCGTACATAACACGAGATTAGATAAATACGGTAAAAAAATACTGTTACCATCGTTACACCTCGTTACACGCACCACACTCACACAATGACACAATGACGATGACAATCAATGACAATGATCACCCCGCCTCACGTCCCTACCACAACCATGGCCATGACCTCCTGAATTCGCCCACCAATCATCTCCTATCCAATATTTCTGTAATAAAAGCAACATTTTGTACGTCATCATCTCTTCATCTTCAATTCGTTCGGAAGGGAAATGTCGAGCTATTATTTTGAAACATCCGTCCCCGTCGGATATGCCCGTCGTCATCATTCTCAACAACATGATAACAATAATACCACCGCTGATGCTGCTGCAACCATGGTGTTTCAACGTTTGGCATCGGCCATGAAACAAAAGAATTATGTGAATAATTCATCATCGTGCAGTGAAGACGAGAATTTGGAGCGTATGATCAAGCTGATGATGTTGACACAGCTTGGAAAGGATTCACAGTCATCCAACGACAATGATGATGCCAAGAGAATGCCATTGTCAGCGGCTGGTACTACAGATGAATTGCAAAAAGCAGTTCCTTATCATAGAAAATTCTTTGAAGAAGAGAAATCTCGATCCAATTCCACCACCATGAAGGGGTATCCACAGCCACATCGGATTCATCCACAGCGACAACAAACAAACAAGCTTGTGTCATCCCAACAAATTTCTGAGCAACATCAACAATGGTACAGCGAAGAACGAGCATTGCTGCGTGAATTAATTGTGTTGAC
>JALLBK010000436.1:0-47746 GCA_036940085.1 Discostella pseudostelligera | reverse complement strand
ATGGTGTTCGCGGATACGAGGCCAAATACCATGACTACTTGCAAGGACAGATTGGCAACCCCGAGGGACCAGATAAGCCAAACAAGAAGTACTACGATCCTCGATTGATGCTCAGGGCTGGTGAGGAGGCCATGGCTGCTCGTCTTGTCAAGGCTGCTGAGGATCTTAAGTGCGTGAATGTCCTCAACTAGAGAGCGAGGCCTGAAGTTCTTACCGAATCAATTAACAGAAAATCAAATCCATAGTTGTTTGGTGCTTATCTTAAACGACGATGAAGAAGTGAACATGTGTAGTCCTTTTTACTTCTCATTATTCTTGACATGGTGCAACCCAATGTGTATGCTATGGAAGGCGATTGCAGTGCACGTTTTCGTATTATCTGTGCAAAGTGATAACTATTGGAATCAAGTCGGTTAGTACCACACTGATTCTTATCTCTGGAGCTGATGCAGATACTATGATACTATCTATCTTCCTGAATTCAAATTGTAATACATTATCATTCGAATATCGCAGTGTCCTGCCATAGTTATGCTTGAATTTGCTCGATTCTTTCCATCCTCTGTGGTCTTTGGCTGTCTCTTCTCACTTCAGACACGTGCCAAAGTTGTTTCTCGAGGAGGCTCGGGTTGCATGGAGAGGCACACACACAGTGTGTGCAAGATAGAAGCTGCAAGAAGCAAGAAGGCATTCAAGCACAAACAACAACACAACTTCTCACTTCCTCCGCGTCTCCACCACCACCATACGCCCAACACCCAACACCAACACCAATTGCCAACCATGTCGGCCGATCGCGATGATGTCAGTGACAGCGACGAAGAGGAGGAGGAATGCCGCGTGTGTCGAGGTCCAGCGGAGGAGGGGTAAGTCGGTGTGGCCATCATTGAGTTGTTGCCGACCGCAACCGCGACTGCAAGGCTGTTATAATTGCGGAATGGTTTGGATGTTGGCGTCAATTTCATTCTTTAACCATGACTATGACTTTCGTTTGCTCACTATCATTCTTCCTCTCCGTCATATTTCATTTTTGGCGGCAAAATCCTCTGTGGGTCTAGTCGTCCATTATTCAAGCCCTGTCGATGTTCCGGCTCCATTGGCCTCACCCATCAAGACTGCCTCACATCATGGCTCGATGTCACCCACGGCGATGGTCGATGTGAGCTCTGCTCTACGCGATTCCGATTCGCTCCTCAATATGCCGATGGCACACCCGATCGACTGTCACCCTCCGAGGTTGTCTATCGCATATTACGTCGATTAGGTGCCAAATGGCTACCCCGTGGCCTACGCGCTTTATTTGCGGCATTTTTATGGCTGGTGATATTGCCACTATCAACATCGTACATTTATCATGGATGGATGATCCGTCCATCGGAAATTCCCTCGCGATGGAGATGGGAATTGGCCAAGTTGGACATTGTGGGTGGGGCAGTGATTGCGGTTATTATTGTGGTTAGCTTTTTAAGTCTCATGAGCTTTGCGGAGTTTTTGAGATTTCAATGGGGCGGAGCACAGCAGCAGCAGCAGCAGCAACAACGGCAGAGGGCAGGGGATAGACAGAGAAATGGAGGGAATGGGGCAAATAATGATCGTGTGGGCGGGGGAAGGGGTGTAGACATAGAAGGGGAAATCGATGAAATTAATGTTCATTTTGATAGAGATGATGATGAGGATGAGGAAGAAGAGGATCCACTAGCACCTTTCCTAAATCATTTGATGGCCAATGATGAAGACAGCGTCGACAACTATGACTACAGTTCTGAGTCGGAGAACGATGATGCAGTGGATCGTCAAAGAGTTCGTCGAAGAGATGCGAATGGTAGGTTCGCTAGGGAAGACGATCGAGGTCCCATGGATAATTTCATCGACGTCAATAATGATGATGATGATGAAGCTGAGGAGGATCACTTTGAAATGTTCATGCGAGCGCAAGAGGAGCAGGCAATGATGGATGAAGGGCATCATCATGATAATCGCAATCCTTTACATGATCCTCTGGCGGGAGATGAGCGCGCTATGCCGGATATTGTCCGACAACGGCAGCAGATTCCACAAAATGAAGCAAATCCTCGGCAACGAGTCAATGCGAGGTTTGAACCGCAGTTTGAACCGTTGCAACCTGCTTTTGCAGACGCTGATGCGATCGATGATGGACCTGTAAGTACATTATCCATTACTTGATGACGAAAAGCCTTCCTAATTTTACTTACTCTATTCATCTCTTGTCTTCATTTGAATACAGGATTTGGAAATCAACATCGCATTAGACGAATTACTTGGATTTCGTGGTCCCCTTCTTGCACTCATCCGCAATCTCCTGTGGCTACTGGTTTTCAATACTGCTTATCTGGGAGTGTTTGCTTTTGCACCATCGAAATTTGGAGGTTCCATGTGCGTAATACTGTTAAAGATCATAGCCCTGATTCCAATAAGAGTTCGGATCCCACAAACAATCATTGATTTGAGAAGCCATTTATGGGATGGATTCATTACATCAATGCAGGAGTTGGATAGAAAGAGCAAAGAGACGAATATGATTTATCAGCCGTCACAAATCGCTAGAATGGGCCTGGGGTATTTGGCATTGTCGGTTCTGATTTTTCTGCTTAAGGCAATCATTACAATAATTGTACGTTTGCGGGAAAGCCGGGCAGCAACTCCTGGTGGAGCGCACGCGAATGAGAGGAATCGTGGCGGACATGTTCATTTCATGGATGGTATTCAGGATGGCCATGAGTTGGAGCGTGAGGTGAACCGAAATAATCGGGATCAAGACGTAGTTGGGAGAAGATTACTTGGAGTTTTTGAATGCGCAGCTGCCATCGCCAAGGTTGTGACACTCCTTCTCATCAAAATGCTTTTCCTCCCGCTGCTGCTTGGTATATGGCTCGATTTGGCCACACTGGCTTTATTTGAGAAAAATTGGAGTGATCGAGTGGACTATGCTGGGTCGGATATTGTTGGGTCAATCTTTCTCCACTGGGTGATAGGCATCACTTTCATGCTGCTCGTGACTGTTTCAGTCCTTCAAATGCGGGAGGTTGCGCACCCTGATATTCTCGCAAGAGTAATCAAACCGCAAGAGCCTCAACCAGACTTACTTGGAAACCTGCTTCGAGAGAGTGGCTCGACTCACACAAAACGCGTGCTCCTATCACTTGGTATTTATGCAATCTTACTTGCGATTCATATTTGGCTCCCTGCGCGCCTGATGTTGGCGAATAACCTTGGGAAATATTTACCCCTATTCCAACCCAAGTTCTGGCACATTATCATGCCTCAGATTCAAGTCCCAGCTGAATTGTTCATTTTTCATCTTTGTATGCTTGGTGTTCTTGAGAAATACAAGAACAAAATAGGGGAAATGCAACACCATTGGCTTCTTCTCATGGGGGATCATCTTGGGATGACCAACCAGCTCCTTCCGCGTGAAGTCGATCGGTTTTTACTTGTTGGAGCTTTGCCTGTTTTTGTTAGAGATGCATTGCCAAGTCAACTTGAGATGTCATTTCCAGACAGCCTCGAGGAGGAGCCATTGGTCAAACATAGCCGCGACGACATTTTACCTTTGTGGAGTAAGTTACTCTCAGAACCCGATCCGACAAAACGAGAAGACTTGATACGAACAAATATTTCATGGATGGTATCGCCAGAAGTTCCTTCGGTTATGCAAGGGATTGTGCACAAGGATGGAAAAAAGTATTTGTCGTCACATTCATATATTCGGATACCTCCAGCTCAGACATCTAGCAAGTTAGGAGAGAAAACTCCGAAATTCACTACTTCAGATCTGTTGCCCACGTGCATTGGGCCTTACCGTTTGAAGCAAAGTGTTTCGCATAATGTAAGTTGGAAGGATCTTGTCTAATTTATTGATATTGAGTTCAATCTTAGTTTCTCATCGTGCGTTGTCGTACAGGGTGCTAAAGCGGCCACTATTGAAGTCTGGCGTGAGGTATTTGGCAAACCCATTCCTCGACCGCCAGAAGGTTGGGATGATCTTGGTGTTGGAGGTGCAGAACGGCATGGTCGATGGGCATGGGGTGATGAGCAAACGTCGGAAGTCGAAAACAGCGTCGCCGTACGGGCTCCTTTCTTCAACGCAGAAGCTACAAAACAGACAAAGATGTATACTCTGGCACAACTTACGGCCAAATCATTGTTTTTAGTCTTCGTATCATGGACTGCGATATCAGTGGGAGTGTGCGCGGTATTAAATGCTCCGCTTGTCGTCGGACGCTTCTCAATGCACTTGCTCAGAATTCCTGAAGAGTGCATTCACGACCCTCTTGCTTTTGCCATCGGCGTAATTCCATTGATCCCTGTTCTTAGCATTATTGCGAAGGTCTTTGCCTCATCAGATTGTGGGTTCAGGGGTGTATTGTCATTGGTGCGGCACTGGTACAGATCATTCAAGCCTCATCACACAAGTGAGAAAGTCAGGACCCTGATGCTGTTCTTTGGATTGTGGCTAGTCATCTGCCCAATGTTGTTGGGATTCCTCTACTGCAGGTTTGTCGTCAGCATAAACGGTGATTCGCTTCATTGGTACGACTATTGTCAATTCGCTCTGTCGGATTGGGGAACAGGAACACTGCTCCTAAATTTATGGGCCATCATGTGCTACTTCGAGATGTTTACGAAGCGGTTCTGGACTGATCTGGTACTTGGGGATGGAGTGGTGGCAGGTAATGATAACCAAGGTATCGAACCTCAGGGAGATGCAAATGACCCTGCACGAAATGCTGGCAGACGAGAGCAGAATGACCTGGAGGATGTACGCGCTGTCGAGTCGAACAACTTTGCTTGGCAGGGTAAACATGGGGCGATTGCGCTCGCTGTTGATTCATTGAAGGCAGTCACTTGGGGTCGGGAATGGGACAAGGTGAACAAACAGACACTGCTACAAGATTGTGCACTTCCCGTTGTGAGACATCTTGTTGTAGCATGTGCTGTTCCGATCATGGCAATAGCAATCATCGAATCACTCGTCAACACTGTTGGAAGTCGTCTCCGATCCACTGCAATTTTCCGCACTTTTGCTATTGCCACCATCTTGGTTGATTTCGTTCTGTCATCCCAGCAATATCTTCGGCATTGCTTTCAGGCTGCACATACCATTGCTCGAGATGATCGATATTTGGTGGGAGAAATATTACTCAACTATTCTTCACAGCAATTTCATTCTACATCCACATGAAATCTTGATACCATACGATACTCATAAATTAATACATAATGCATTAACTTCAGAGGTTGTCCGTTAAAACCTCCTCCTAAATCCCAACCTCTCCCAACCCATCGATATCGACTGCATTGCATTGACGAATGAAGTGGCCACACAGCTGCCACGTGTAAGTAAGTGCAATCTCCCGCCAAAATTGTATCTGCCACGTGTAAGTTTTATGAAGTCGAGTCATAACGCTCCCGCCAATTATTGGAACTGCCACGTGTAAGTATTTTGAGTCGAGTCAATACGATGGCCCGACCCTGCCGGACCCCATCATGCTACCCCCGCGCGCCCACGCATCCGCCCCCCATTCTCTCCACTGTCGCCGCCAACACAGACAGCATAAAACATGAAACATGAAGATGAAGATCCGATTTCGACGTCAGCGACAGCCACACTTCCTACCCACCATGATGAATTTTTCCAGTATCCTTCTTTCCATTGTCCTCCTCTTTAGCGGGGCCTCAGCCCTTGCACCAAACAAGGTGCACCATGTCAAGAAACCTGCCTTTAACTCAAAACGGGTGGCATTCAATGGAATGGCTGTTGCTTCCCTCGCGTCGGCTCTCGTGGTTGGCCCGATGGCCGATGCTGTGGAGATGGTGGCTGCTCCGCCCTCCTTCGGAAGTTCCTCTCTGATTGCTGAACGTGTAACACGAGAGGGTCTCTACAGGGAATATGATGTTGATCTTGGAGATCAAGAATTTGATGACGCCAGATCTACCTACAAAAGCGCAAAGGAGACGAAGACAAAGAAAGGTAGGTGTCATGAAACGTCGACCGTCATAATGCCATATGCCATACCGTCGTCTCCTTCGCAGCCTAAGTAATCTTTACTTTGGATTTGAATTCGTTCTAACCGTCACCTGTCGCCATCTCATCTCAAAATAACAGGAAAGTATACCGCTTTGATTGCAGTCCTTGTCGTTGGCTCGTTCATTATTCCAATGGCTCAATACTTTTGGTATGTGAGGGATGATGACTCGTCGGATAAGTTCTTCAGCAAGGCCCAAGCTCCTGAACCCACACCTGAGCCTAAGAAGAAGGGATGGTTTAACAAATAAATCGCTTGAATTCCGACCGTAGCTGTGGAGTGTGTAGGGTAGAGCGCACGATTCTGCCATAAGATATTGGGACTTGGGACACAAACTCTTCATCCAATGATGTGAGCCCCCATGATTTCTTCAATTACTAGAATAACGATTGAACTTTGAACAACTGAAGAGAGGACAGAGTGAACTGTAATGTATAGCCTTGCCACGAAAACAGACTAAGTCACCACCAACAAGGGTGTGAGATATTGAATATAATTAACGTGATTTAATAAGGATTACGGTTCTAACAACATATCTATATGGAGTAGTGCGTTGACTAGGTCCGTTCCACATTAAATGCTAGCCCACTCGAAACCATATTCATCAGTCATTTCGCGGATCCCATAACTTAGTTTCCCTCAGCCTGACGTTGCTTCAAGTATTCCTCGAACGAAGGGGCGGCGGAGATGGATTTACGAGGATCATCATCAACGTAAGTTTCGGGATCGCGGGTGTCAGCCATACCTCCCTTGCCGACATCTTGGAAGATTGCGGTAGTGCGGGTGATTTGGGTGGTGGGCGCGAAAGCGGAGGCAGAGGCCACAAGGGCGGCGATGACGGCGAGCTTGTACTGCAGAGAAGCGGGTGCAAAGTAGCATTGAAGTGAGATCCAGATTATCAGATATGTCTTAACGGAAGTCTTCGCGATATCTCTCCTGCCGGATCGACGGTCGTCGATCACATGATATTCGCGATAGCGACCGCTCACATCATCGGTTGCACTATCGGAAGGGACATATATCTGTGGACCAACATAGACGCGATGAAGTCCGTTACCAGCCTCCGAACGTGCGTCCTGTTGCCATTTCCGCCGCCGATGCGAGGATAGGCGAGGATGCGGGCAAGTACCTAACTTACCATTTTGAGTTGGGGTTGATCAAAACTAATCGAAGTGATTATGAGTATTGCTCAATAGGAGTGCCACTTGCCCCTGCAAGGTGAAATTGGAAGTGATGGGGAACTCTTGGCAAAGATCGCAGATGAACCGAATGACGTCCGTCCACCACCGGTGCGACATACTGGCGGAATTGGTATGGAACCGACTTACGTCAGTCTACGTGGACTGAGCCGAAATCCGAACACAGAGCACAGACAGACGACATAAAGACGCGCGAGGCCAAAGCCAAAGCCAAAGCCAAATGCAAAGGCAAAGGCAAAGGCAGTCGGCAACCATGGCACGCTTCCGCTTCCTAGGACTTGCAGCGATGGCGGCATCAAAATGCAACGCACTAGTTCTTAACAATAGGGTCGGCGCAGGACATCACATCGCTCGATCCAATTTTATTCACTCCACTGCATCCGTCATCTTCTTTTCTGGTATGACCTGCCTCGCGGGCACATCATGTGCCGCTGACAACAACCCCAGATACGTCGAGTCAGAAGTGCAAATGAAATATGGAACCGACTCCAATGGCAATCCACGTACTCGTGGAGTTCTCGTGCGTCGGTTTACCGGAGACTCGACGGGTTTCTCATTTCCAACTCCTAGACCAATATCGCTGGTAAAAGAATGGCCTGACGAACCACCATTCACGACGAAGGATTTCTTACGTGCCGATGAAGGTGATGACGAAAACTTCTACAATTTGCCTCGATTGGTCTACCATATTGACGAACCCGCAGTAGCAGCCTTGACTCAATACTATCGGGCCAATATTCCTGCGGGAAGTTCCATACTCGATATTTGCAGTTCTTGGGTATCACATTATCCACTGGAATTCAAGTCTAAGATGAAACGGATATCGGGCACTGGTATGAATGCTCTTGAATTGATTGCAAATGATCAACTGACAGACTATGAAGCAAGGAATTTGAATGTGAATCCTACATTACCATATGGTGACAGCACCTATGATTTTGTGACGTGCGTAGTGAGCATCGATTACTTGATACATCCAATCGAAGTTATGAAGGAGGTGAGACTGCCGTCGATCTGCTTTGATGCATCTATTCGTCAAATCACATCTTCTTACTGCTTTAATTCTTTGAACAGGTTCGACGGGTATTAAAGCCGGGTGGCAAAGCTATAATTTCTCAATCAAATCGATGTTTCCCATCAAAAGCAATATCCATGTGGCTCAATATGAACGATAGACAACATCTCGAACTTATTAATGGATACTCCAAATACGCGGGTTTCAGCGCTGCGAAAGCATATGACATTACTGCATCTGTGCCTGGACAATCGTACAACGATCCAATGTTCATTGTCGAAGTCACGAAGTAGGAAGTAGACTTGCTTAGACTCAACTTGTAGAGCATGTACAAAATGGAGAGCGTTGAGCATCAACAAATGGTGTGAATTCAACATAAACAAAGAAACTTTAACTATCCCATTTCTATTCCATCGTCAATGCGTCGCTGCGGGCAAGAAGTCTTGTACTAGTTATTGTGCACTTCAATATTTGCACCGATGATCGAGGCAAGATGAATGAATGGAGATCCATTCAGAATGCATACTGAGGAGTGCGTAGGTGAGTGATTATGACAGTACCAATGAACACAGTCTGGATTGGAAACGAATGCTTTCAGTTGGAGAAATGCGACGCTTAGTAGGAATGTTAATGTTCGATTGAGCCTTACAGCAATGAAAGCAGATTATCAATCGAGTTGTGTTCAAGTATAATATTACTAGTGTACATCATTGGAAGAAATAAATAGAGTTTAATTCCATTTACGCCACCATGGTCGAGGCAGTAGCACTCTCGTACTTCCAGTTCGCGGGAAGCTTGCGGGTAGTGCGGTAATACCTCGCAAGACGATGGATGCGGCTTTCGATCAAAATGAGACGAAACTTCGAGTCCTTATCCTGACGATTGCGCTCCAAATGCTTACGAACTTGCACCGCCTTCTTGATAAGCATGTACAAATCCTCGGGAATTTCGGGAGCAAGACCATTGGCCTTGAGGATGCGAACAATCTTCTGTCCGGTGACGGTGTGGACTTGGGCGATTCCGTGAGAGTCACGAAGGATGACACCAATCTGGGAGGGAGTGAGACCCTTCTTGGCGAGCTTGCATACGTGCTCCTCGACATCCGCGGAGGAGACCTTGCACCAGCTGGGTGGGGTGCGTTTGTAGGGGCGGGCACTCTTGGAGATACCCTTTCCTGGTGCGTGCATGCGTCCCATGCTGTTATTGGATGAACGACAAAGAATTTCATTAGTAAATAGAAAACGACGAGCAAACGACCATTTCTTTTTTTCCAGTATGCACATCTAACGTGGCGAGGAAAGACAGCTAATGGACCGGACCATCGGACCTACTGCAGCGCACACCGAGAGCGTCTCGACCGTCATCCAAGTGATTGTACTGTGCTCAGGTCTCAGATGAACGACGACTGACGACGCCTCGACGAGTGCACCGCGTAGGATCCAGAATGGAAGAGACCATGGCGGCCATTGCTGTTAACCTCTCACCAGCGTGTAGAAGGCAGCCACTCAGACCCATCCAAGAGGAGGGGAGTTACCGCGCAACTCACATTGATTGGTGTTATTTATCGATACAGCAACAAGTGCAAAATTATGAGGTTCCTCTCTCTTGTGCCTTGATTTCCTTGGTTGTTGGTTTTGCTTGTTGCTGTGGGTGTGGGTGTGGGTGTGCTATGGTATGGTGAAGGTGAAGGTGATCGTCGGCAGTGGTGGTCTGTCTGTTTCTTACGTAGAGAACAATCGTAGGAATTAGTATGATCCACTTACCGCTCTTTACTTGAAATTGCTACGATGGCCTCCGCGCGCAAAGCAACATCTCCCGTCGCTGGCAACAACATCCATAGCCGCGTTGGAGGTGCAGTGTTATCAATAAGGTGCGATGCTCTTCGTATTTGGCTTCTTTGATAGGGAAGATAATGGGTAGGAAGATTCGGGGAACGAGGTTGGATGTTGCCATTGTAGCTGCATTACCGTACCTCTGGCGCGAAGTCAGAGCACCGGTGGATGGATGTGTCGATGCAGCTGCAATTGGTGGAGGCCGTCACGACGATATTTGCTCTTGTCGATTAAGCACTCGGGTGGATGGTTTTGGTCTGTTCGAGAGATGAGCTCTGCTGCGACGAATTGATCACAATATCGTGGGCCATCGCCGTCTCCGTCTCAACGAATTCATGTTATTCTAACTTCTTTTCCGTCTTTCATCATCAAATTCAAACAACTATACAGAAATAATTCAAGATGGTGAAGCATAATAATATCATCCCCAACATCCACTGCGGAAAGAAGTACTGTGAGTCTTCCCGTGGTCCACTCAAGGTCCGCCTCACATTAAACCAGGCTGGCAAGAAGAAGTCTCGTCGTCTTGCTCGTGCCGCCAAGGCTGCGAAAATCGCACCCCGACCCCTCCAACTCCTCCGCCCTGCCGTGCACTGCCCTACGCAGCGTTACTCTGCCAAGGTCCGTCTTGGGAAGGGATTCACCATTGAGGAATTGAAGGCGGCTGGCTTGACCGCCCAGTACGCCCGAACGGTGGGTATTGCCGTCGATCACCGCCGTACCAACCGATGCGCGGAATCTCTCGCTGCCAACCTTGCTCGTCTTGAGGAGTACAAGAGCAAGCTCATCGTCTTCCCCAAGAAGCGTTTGAGTAAGGTGAAGAAGGGCGATTCTACCGCCGAAGAATGCAAGGCTGCCACACAATTGAAGGGAACCGTCCTTCCTCTTGCTGGGCCATCAAAGGATATTGTCATGGCCGATGTTCCATCGCAAGAGGTTGGTGCTTACACTGCTATGCGAATTGCCAGGAAGGAGACGAAGGTGGCCGGATACCGAATTGCTGTTATCAACCGCAAGGACAAGTAAATTCTGGTGAAATATAGATCAATACCAGTGCGATTATTAAGAGAGAATTATGTTCAAGAGCTGATTTGTTTCTAGCTGTGTACCATTTGTGAATGCAACAATCTCTATTCTATTGTCTATTGTGATAAATCGGATGATTGGAACGGGATGTGCATCGAACATTAAGATTTCGTACTTGCACAGAGAAGGAATGCTGCCTGCATACTTCATACTTGTGCATCGAACATTAAGATTTCGTACTTCCATAGAGAAGGAATGATGATGCTGCCTGCATACTTCATACTT
Source organism: Discostella pseudostelligera (assembly GCA_036940085.1). NCBI lineage: Eukaryota > Bacillariophyta > Thalassiosirophyceae > Thalassiosirales > Thalassiosiraceae > Discostella > Discostella pseudostelligera. The sequence goes on along the minus strand of JALLBK010000436.1, from coordinate 36,342 downwards.
GTGCATCTGATACACGGGATCGCTCGGCGACTGCTCATTGTACTCTCTCTCTCTCAAGAGCGAGAGAACCTGCACTTATCATTCGGTGCTACCATTCTCCCTTTACCTATTACTGATCGATTGGTTATGGAAGGCATAGCAGGGCCAATGGCCAATGTCCAATCGCTCTCATTCTCACTCCTCGCCTCGCTCTCACCTGCTGCAAAAGCGCAGCGTCGAGCGTTAAAATGGCGGGAGGACATTGTGGCGAAAACGGCGGGAAGGTGTGGCGGGAAGAAAAATCACCAAAAGATAAAGATTGAACTCTGCCTCCTCCATCGTGAAATTGGAAATTGGATGGATCACCGTAACTGATCGAGCCGCCTTCAATTATTGAATACTCATCTGCATCATGATGTTATCTTCCTCGCTCCGTGTAGCGAGGTTGACATTAAATAGCAGCAAATCATCTCACTTCCAAAACCCCAATTGCGTCAAAAATATTTTTTGCCTACAGTCGACCGTCGCCAAACCCTCAGCCACCTCCTCCACCGCACGGCAGGCCGTGACGAAAGAGGAGAGAGCTGCGAGACGAGCAGCACGGAAGGAACGTGCCAACGCTTTCATCAGTATGGGAACGGGTGGGCATGCGGAAGGCAAGGCCGGTCAGACCGCTACTGCATCTGGGGGAACATCTGCACATCATATGTCGGGTCCAATGTTTGATGCGACACGGTTCGGATGGTACGCTGCCGTGCTTATCCCAACGGCACTGATTGGTTGGGGGATTGTCGATGACGAGAGCCCTCCCGCCAAACTGAGTAAAATGATTGGATTGACGGATAAGATTGAAGAATTTGCCAAACCCGCTCGGACGAAGCTATTGCCGGATTGGAACCAAATTCCCAACATCCCACCCGACTTTCCAGCACCGCCATGCTTGGTGATAGATCTTGAGAGTACTCTGGTTTGTTCTACTTGGGATCGTAAATATGGATGGCGTCATGCGAAGCGGCCTGGAGTGGACAAATTCCTCTCATTAATGGCTCAATATTACGAAATTGTTCTCTGGACGCCATCCCCCGATGGCCTTGCCGGACCTGTCGTGGAATCACTCGATCCAAAGGGATATGTCATGCACCGACTATTCCGTGATTCTACCAGTTATCACAATGGGGTTCACTGCAAAGATTTATCCTGGCTGAATCGACCCCTACGCAAAGTGATTGCATTGGATGATGATCCGGACGCTTTGCAATTTCAGCCTGAGAATTTGATACGGGTAAAACCATATGACAATCCTGATGTAGAGGATGATACTCTGGAACGCATTACTCCCCTTCTTGTGGAAATTTCTCGTGAGGGATACGAGGACATTCCGAGTCTATTGCGACAATTCCAGGGGATGGACGCTGATGAAATTGCAGCGGAACATGAACGTCGTGTGAATGATCTCAGGGTAAGAATGCAGCAGACTTCCCAAAGAGGGTTGGGGTCATTTGCGCCAACGAGGAATAGTTTGCCACCACCTGAACTTCCTCCAAATATCATGGGTGATGGTGATGGGCAGCGGCAGCAATTGACTGCAAAGGATTTGGTGGGAAGTGCTCCGCCTTCGGAAGCATCGGAGTCTGGAGTGATAGGATGGCTACAGCGGAGGCAGAAACAGCAAGAGGAACATAATAAGGAGAAGTTTGGGTTGTGGAATGAAGTCATGATGAAGAAGCAAGCCGAAAAGAAGAAGAGTGTTTAATGTCGGAAGCAGTTGCATATCCATAAGTATTGACTGGAACTTCCTTTGTCCTGACATCAATCACTAGTTGAAACATCGATAGAAATTGCTCAAGTATCTATGGAGAATCGGTCGCCATGAATATTATATACTCCTATCCGGATGTGAATTTCTCCAGATTACTCCTTTATGGAGCCCTGCCTTGCCACGCAATCGTCTACTCCATGATGGAGAGGGTTATTTAAGGTTCAAGCGGCTGAAATTGGTCAACCCTGGTGCATCGATGATGTAGACCCTCGGGTTTGATTAGATTAATAGCATCGTATTTAAGTTGGAAGCAGATGAGGTATTATTTGATACTCCTAGGAGTATAATTGCATGATATTATGTTTTGTGCCCATGGCGGTAACGATCTTCCACGTGGTAGTAGTCAACGTTAAACTTTGCACTGAATCGCAGAACGGTCGCTGGATGAGGTGCAAGCGTCTGTACGCCACCAAAATTCAGCGCTTGTGTGGTCCTTCTCTGCTCCACGTGTCGCTTATGTCCAAGCTCCCGCCACTTTCCATCCTTCCTCCCACGTACACCGCACACGCACATCCTTCGTTCTTCGCTCTCGTCGATGACGATGATGAAGGTGAAGGCCCCAATACCAACATCTTCTTCTCATAGGAGTAGTACGCACCATGACCATGTCAGTCAATACTACCCTCTGCTTAGAATGTCGACAAGCACCGAGCAGGCGTCGATCCCATAGAATAATGTGTCATCCTGTAATGGCTTCCCGCTGCCAAGGCCCAAATAATTCCAATCGCATGATACTCAAAAAGTCATCCATAGTTTTCCTCGGACTGTTGACATGCGCCGTCGTCATCGTCCAAGCATTAGCATCGTCGCCTAGCAATTTATCACCTTGGGGGACACGTGGTGGAGCACATGTGGGTGGGAAAAAGAGAAGTTTGGGCAGCATCCCCTACTCGAACTTGTCGGTGCATGCCGCTGTGTCAGAGAGTGACATGTCATCTGCATCATCGTCAGACAACAACAAACAACAGTCGGAGAAAGAAGATCAAGTCAAGGTAGATAATAATATTCCCTCACCGCTGATCCAACCTCTAAACGGATTATACGTTGACAATAAGTGGAAGTCAGTCGATGTTGCTAGCCCTTCCATCACTGCCAATGGCGCTCATCCTCCTGCTGGCAAATCGAAAAAGACCATTCTCACTCCCGGAGGATTTTCCGATGCTATAATTCCTGCAACCTACGTTGCCGAGACTAATCTTCCAAACGAATTCGGTCATTATCGCATCCGTGCCTATCGTATTGAAGAGTTCGAAGACATGTCACGAGAGCCTAATCCATTAGGGGCTGGGGCTGGATTGGGTAGTGAACCTTGTGTGATTTACTGCACAGATAAACCACCCTTTGGAGGAGAAGAGGGTGGAGCAAAGGAGGTACCGGTTAGGATACATGATCAGTGCTTTACAAGTGAGGTATTTGGTAGTCAGAGGTGAGCACTTTTATTCGTTTTTAACGTTGAGAATATTGGATGCATGTTACTCATATCGGATGCACTCTTCAATAGATGTGATTGTCGGGAACAGCTTAGGATGTCGCTAGAATACATCCGGGAAAACGGGGGTGCTATAATCTACCTCCAGCAAGAGGGGCGTGGTATTGGTCTTGCAAACAAAGTAGCCGCTTACGCACTCCAGGATGTAGGACTCGACACAGTGGATGCCAACACCCATCTTGGCTTCCCCGAAGATGCACGAAAATATGGAGTTGTGCCTTCGCTATTGAAGGATTTGGGCATTGACTCTATCCGTCTAATGACGAATAATCCACGAAAGATTGAACGACTTACTGCATTGGGTGTAGATGTGGCCGGGACAATTCCCATGGTGGTACCAAAGGCAAATCCTTACAATCGGAAATATCTGGAGACGAAGAAGGATAGAATGAATCATACAAATTTTGGATCGATGTTATCGTCGTCACCTGGGTCTATCTTATCGTCCGATAAAGAACATCCGGTGGCGGAGAAATACATTTCCGATGGCGAAGAGATGGCGGCAGCGGCAGTTGCGGGAGCGCTCATGGATGATCCGAATCAAACGGGGGTGAAAGCCGCGAAGGATGGATACTGCTTCGGACGCAAATCTGTAGAAGACGCAATCGCATCTATTGCACGTGGGGAATTGATTGTGGTTGTGGATGATGAAAGCCGTGAAAATGAAGGAGATTTTATCATGGCAGCCGATTTGTGTACTCCTGAAACAATGGCTGAGTTCATAAGGTATTCGTCGGGTGTGATCTGCATCGGCATGGAAGGCAAGAGGATGGATGAGTTGGAGCTGCCACCTATGGTGGTGAACAATGAGGATCCAAAGGGGACAGCGTTTAGTGTTTCAGTGGATGCAACCAAAGAGCATGGTACGTTGTCGATTGCCTCGTGCATGCCTGATATCAAATCTTTCGTCTCGGCTCAATTTCTTTTCGATTTCGGTCCAAAGGAATATCAACTGGTATCAGTGCACGAGATCGTTCAATAACGAGTGTGATGTTGGCAAGAGAGGATTCGAAACCTAGTGACTTTCATCGTCCTGGGCATATATTTCCCTTGAGGGCAAGGGAAAACGGAGTATTAGCTCGTGATGGACACACAGAAGCTGCCGTAGATTTTGCAAGGTTGGCTGGCTCATCGCCTGCGGGTCTGTTGTGTGAAATTGTTTCGGAGGAGAATCCAACAGAAATGGCGAGGTTGCCTGAGTTGAAGCGGTTCTGCAAAAAGAGGGGCTATGTTTTGACGAGCATTGCAGATTTACAACAGTATCGACGGGACACGGGGCTGTGAGGGAACAATTAAACGCCATCAAAATTAATAGCGACTGCAAATCAGTTCTGCATCTGTTATTAGTATTATTTGTCTCTATGATTACTACATCTAACATTCTTCCAATCAACTCTCTATTATTCTATGCGGTATGTTGCTTATTGGAAGTGAACGTGATACATCATACTTTGTACAGGGAAAGTGCACGGTCCCTTCGATTCTTTGTGTGCATATTGTTGAAACTTTTGAAGGAGTGCATTTCGGTTTACATTCATTTGTATGCAAAATGAAAAGGTGGTGCATGACAGGGTGACGTATTGTTTGTCGACATTGATCTTGAATTGTGACCTGATATTTCTCTATTCATGGCCTGGTCTTGAGCGTTCAGTACTCCATGTGATACTTTCTTTACCCAAATTTCCACCGAGCATGCTCAATGCAATCACGTCGCGCGAATCGAAGCCACCGTAAGATCGCATTGAAGCGAGAGATACTAAGGCACAGGAGGTTGCTTCTACGTCTGGGGTAGCTTGTTGTTTGGCTCGCTGGAGTTGGAGTTGACGCTTCTTCAGCTCGTACCGAGCTTCAGCTGCCTTGCGAAGTGATTTCTGCTCTTGTGCCAGCGCCGCTGTGGCTGGACCCATGACTGCATTCTCTGATTGCACTGGAAGTTCGCATAAGGGAGATGCACGGGCTGCGTGGAGTCTTTCCTCAAGCGCCTTGTGTCGTTCTCGGAGCGACGCTAACGTTGCGCAAACTCGAATCTCTATTGATGACGGATTGTTTGCAATCGAGTTCATTACTTCAATAATTGATTTGGACATCGAATGATTAATAAGAGACTCAGAATTGGACGGTTTACCACAATGTAGAAACGTCGATGGATGATTATCATCAGCGGTATTAAATTGCTGCAGATGTTCTTTCGATTGCTTGGCGAAATATTTCTGTGCGTGGCTCCGAATCTGTGCAGACGTTCTAGTTGGAATGCAAGTTACTACCTTTTTCCATTCTCTTCCAAATATCTTGAGTCCTCGTAGGAAGGCATTGTGCTCTGCTGCGGTCCAACGACCCGACGTGTTTATTTCCGAACAATGGCTTCTCTTGTGTGCGGCAGTTCGTCGCCCCCGACTTTTGCGATGGGGAGAGCTGCCTGGTTCACCTTTCTTCCCATACACAGCCGGATGATCAGAGGAGAATACTTCGATTGGGAATTGAATGGAATTGATAGTGTGAGTGTCCACAGCCGGACCCGACTGCAGCTGCAGGCAACTGCTTGAGATGGTAGCGTCGGCGATGGGGACAGCAGTACCAGTACCAGAATTCATGTCCATCATGTCCGCATCTTCATCAGAGGCGACAAATGACGGCGCCATTATCTTTGAGATTCCGTAGCTATGTTGCCGAAGCAATGCACAAGCATGTTCGAATGGCTATTGGGCTTCAAATATGGACCACCTATCACTATTACTACTGGAGGTCGGTGTCATCATTGTTGGAGGCGCATCATCAGAAGAGATCAAAAGCAGAACGCCACCTCCTTGTCTGACCTGTTCCTTGCTTTGAAGCGGTATTTTTGGGATCAGAATTTTCTTGCTGAGACACGTACACACACAGGCTCTGCAGGTTCCTGTGTGTCATTACCATCATACCAGGTGGTGATGGGCAGACGCGTCACAGCTGCCAACCACCAATTCTACTTTACTTAACACAACGAGAGGACACACAGTCACATATCACAAGAAAAGGACAAGATGCCAATGACTACGTCTCTCCTGTCTAGTGATAGATATGGTATGCAATTAATTCGCCAATTCGGGAATCGTCTCTACAAAGTTGTTTGGCAAGTCATGGCTTGGTCGAACGTTTTGGAACGACTTGCGGTGGAGTTGGAATGGTAGTTCTCATGATGAAGTAGGAAGTACTTCGACAGATAAGAACTCATGTTGACTTTTTGTTCTCTACGCAGATGGCTCTTCAAAGAATGATGAATCAGCTGGTATCAATAACAGTTTGTTAGAACCTGTTAGAATAGAGATCTAATGATGCTCGATCCTGTGCAATGTTCAAGCTATTTATTCTTTCCAACTTTCAACGCCCTGTATCTACAGTTCTCATCCCATCTGCACAACTCCACTGGCAATCAGCTTCTCAATCTTCGACCGAACGGCAGGATTCGCCATGGCCTGATTCGCCGCCTGAGGATTCTCGCTAAAATCCTTTAATATCTGTTGAATCATCGGATCTTGCAATATGCTCTGAATCTCAGGATCCGCCATCCCGTGACGCGCCCGTTCCAACTTCTCCTCCTCGGTCATGGTAGCAGCTCCATAATTGATCATGGTGGTTACCTTGCGCAGCCCCTCCTTGCATGCTGCATTCGATGAATCAATTGCTAATCCTTGTTTGTAACTTTCAAGAGCTTTGTGATTTTCTTTCATAAGCACTTCAATGTCTCCTTTTCGTGACCACGCTTTGACATATTTCGGATCCAATTCAATGGCTTTCTCAATGTGCTTTTTGGCACCATTGAAGTCCATAACTTTGCACAATGCTGCGGCGAGATTATTTCGGATTGCAGGATTGTTGGGTGCACGTTTCACTGCCTCTTCGTATTCCTCGACCGCACCGCCCCTGCAAAACGATGAGAGGGTTGCATCAAACAACAAATGAATGCAGGTTGGATTGGGAAGAATCATTGTCATCAATGCACCGAACTTACCAATTCTTGTTCCTGAAATGCTCATTCCCTCTCTGCTTCGCCTCATCAGCCTTCTCATCATCATGATACGCGGTTGCATCGGCCTTCTTCTTTTCCAACTCCATATTCTTCATGTAACGCTCCGTGGCTTTGTCGTAGCATTCCAATTGCGCCTCCCGACACATTTCGATGGCCTTGCCAAGCTCGCCCTTCATTTGATATGCCTTGGCACATCGAGTGTATGCCTTAGCTCGTTCCTCAAAAGGAGCTCGGTTGGCCTTCCCAACTTCGACGGCCGCTGTGCATGCCTCAATGCAATCATCGTACTTCTTTGATGTTAGGTACACGGCAGCTTTGTTGCACAAAAAGGTCATATTTGCAGGGTCTAAAGCAACAGCCTCGTCATAAGCAGCAATGGCCTCGTCAAACTTCTTGGATTTGTACAAGTCATTACCGCGTTCCTTGCATTTCGTTGCCGCCAACTGATCTTCCTTCTTCTTGCGTTCCGCGGGAGATAATTGGGAGAGATCTTCCTCTACAACAGCCTCCTTCTTCGGTACCTTCTTTTCTTCCTTCTTTGCTGCTGGTTTCTCCGCTGGTTTCGGTGGTGCAGGCTCATCGTCGTCCTCCATATCATCCCCCCCGCCGAGAGCCAACCCCAACACCTCCATAATCTTCGGATCACTAATCATCTCAGTCAACGAGTTGGGATTCTGCTGTAACTTTTGAAGTTTGGCCATAAAGTCTTTATCATTGAGGTACGGTCGCGTCTTTGGGTTGAGCATAATTCGTTGCAATAGTTGATTTCCAAATGGATTTGCCATTCCCCCCGGCATCCCTCCTCCCATGCCCATGCCCATGCCCATACCACCACCACGGAAGGGTGGACCATCTTTTTCAAGTTTGACACTTTCCAACCCCTTTTTGAGTGCATCATCACTAGGAAACTTGGCAATCCCCTCTTCGTAGGCGAGGATGGCGTCATTGTATCGTTTCAATGCGTGGAGTGCAGCTGTTGTTACATTCGACAAGACAATAATTTGTAATTAGTGTTGGCGACGTCGGTAGAGATTGCCATGCATACACAACATAAATTAAAATGAAACTCGCTCACCTCCCTTCCTCGAATATCCCTTGCTAAATCCAGGATTGATGGCAATTGTACTGTTTGCATCCTCGAGGGCATTATTCCCATCCCCCTGCTTCAGATAGGCCGCCGATCGGTTGGAGTAGTAGACATGATTCGTACCATCGGCATTGATGGCCTTGGTGTAATTTTCAATGGCCAAGGTGAGATTTCCAGCCTGGAGGGCCTTGTTCCCAGCCTCTTTGAATTGTTCGGCTTCTTCGACGTTGGGCATGGTGCTTTTGACAATGGATATGAAAGATTTGGCAATGGCTATCTACAATAATATGTACGGCAAAATGGCAATGGCAATGCACGATGGCGGCGGAGGCGATCTTCGAAGATTTTTTTGTGTGGCCCGGAAAATCCGCCCTTCCCGCCAAACCCTCGCCGCGGCGCTTTCCCGCCAAAGTGCCTCAATTTCTTCGCCAAATTTCTTCCCCTCGCTCCCGCCATCTCAACCATCCATCCGACCGATCCATCTAAGTTCACCGTCGTCGACCATGACCATGTTGTCCTAGTAATCGTAACCCTACCATCTTCGTTATCATCATCCGCCATGCAGTACATCACCCCCAAAGATGATACCTCCACCCTCTCCCTCCCCGAACGATTCTTCATCCGTTCCTCCGCGCGTGGCGTCCACAGCAGTACCAGTACCAGCAACTCCCACCAACATGCCATTGTCGGCAAACTCTTACGCCTCGATGGTCGAACACCCGCCGACTCCCGTCCCATGCGCATGTCCTACGTCCGTTCTCACAACAAATCCGAATGCACCGTACAATTTGGTTCCGGAACGCGAAGTGTGGCATGTGTTCGTGCCGAATTGGTGCCGCCACCCAATGCTGATCGACCCAATGATGGACAGGTGAAATTTAATGTTGATGTTGGACCGATGGGATGTATGGGGTATGAAGTATTGGATCGTCCTATTTCGAATTATGGTGGTGGGGATGCCGGAGATGGTGGTCAGGTGGGAAGTGGTGGTGGAGGTGGTGGCGGAGATGTACCGTATGCGCAACGTCTCAAATCTAATCGCATACTACGCATCCTAGAACGGACATTGTTAATTGGTGGTGCCATGGATGCAGAGGCATTATGTGTCCAGAGTGGAAAATGGGTATGGCGGCTGCACGTCGATGTTACTCTATTGGATGATGGTGGGAATGCTATTGATACATGTGTATTAGCGGCAGTGGCGGCGTTGAGGCATTATCGTTTGCCAGAAGTGAGAATTGGCGGTGGTCCTGGTGGGGAGGAGGATGAGAATGCTGCTCTGGATGGTTCGGGGTATCAAGAAACGACGATTATACATTCGGACGATCGGGAACCTACGCCACTACCTTTGCATCACACACCACTCACGGCAACATTTGCACTGTTTGCCGATGAGACGGGAGCAACCACTTCAGTGTCGGCATTGTTGGATCCATCCGATCGGGAGGAATTGGCATGCGATGGCCTATTGTCTTGGAGTTACAACAAGTATGGTGAAATGTGTTGTCTTGACTTCCCAGGAGGCTGTGAATTACGTCCTCGACAATTAATGTCAAGTGCCAAACTGGGGAAACGTCGATGTGTTGAGATTTGTGAGTTGTTGGAAACTGCATTAGAGGAGGCGGATAAGAAGGCGCAGTTGGAACGTATGGAACGGCTGAAGAGTATGAATGTCAACTTACAGGTTGCTGACATGGCAGCACCTTTGCCAAGCGATATGGACATTGACTCATCAACACTACCCAATGAAGATGCAACGGATGCCGACGCTCGGAAAGAGGATGAAGAGTACCGCTTGCGTGCACTGGATTATAGTTCTGGACACTTTGCTGCATCCGTGAAGGAAGACAAGGATAGTAAGAAAGGTTCTACTCAGGGAGAGAATTTGAGAGGTGATACCTGTTCTCTCTTCAATGCAATTCTACGCTCCGCGCAATCGTCAGCGCTGGCTATGGACACGTCTGGGAGCGCGGATACCGATAAGCTTGTCGTGAGCAATGTTGTGCGTGAACAGCAGAGGAAGGAGCCAGCTGTAGAAATAATTGCTCACCGAGGTAAAGAAGATGCTTCTCTTTCCCAAAATGATACGGCACGGCATCCAGAGAAGACTGCGGTGACGTCATCTCTACAATCCTTGGCAATAGACAGTGACGAAGAGGAAGAAGTTATACAGTTGCAGACGGAATTCTCGCGTATTCAAAAGGATAGTAGAGAAGTCATCAGTACAGATTCAACGTCACTTCCATCCTCAAAGAAAATCGAAGCAGATTCGACTGCAATGTCCAAAACGAAAAGAGGTGGCTCTGACACTTCACCCATCATTGCCCAAAAGAGGACAAGCAGCACTGCCGAATCGAAAATTAAGCCTGTCAATGTCGGTGACGATATTACTGACCTGTCGCAAGCGCTTAAAAAGAAGAAGAAGTCCAAGAAGAAGTAACAACGATTAAAGTAGTGCATTAACATTCCGGAAATAGATGATGAATTTGTTGCACATATGCTTGCTTCCTGAATGGGTTTTCTCGGTTGGGGAATGATGCATTCCGAAACTTATCGCATATCGGACGAGCCGCTACGGCAAAGAAGTTAGGGTTAAGTTTCATGAACGTGACAGGAAGTATGGTATAATCTTGGCAACAGTGTCCATACTTAATTTATAATCTAATCATCCATTCCATCCCCACGCCGCCACCACGGCAATCAAGAACCCACCGATCACCCAAACGGTTCGTCTCTCTTTCTCACTCTGACTCTGCCATCGACGTTAAATTCATTTACCATTTGGCAATCCGAGCATGCGTTGGGACAGTTCCGAATCCAGTTCCACCAATCGACACGGGTAAATCACGTTCTTCGTACCATGCAACAATTTCATCTTGTTTTGACATCCATACGGGTGTTGGAAGCTGTGAGAGTGTGTGGGTACGTGGTGATGAGGGGAAGGGCGTAACATGATAAATAATGAATTAGTTGAGATATGCACATTGCTCGACAAAAGTTGGAGATAGCAGAATCATCCAAAGCATTGAATTCTATAGGTAAATCAACAAACTCATACTCACATGATCGGGCATATTGGCATCCAAACTCTCCTCCGTAGCCGCCCAACTAGTACTCATCGTCGCCCTCAATCCCCCCTTGGTATCATAGGTAGTCTTTCCGGTGGCAAACACACCCTTATTCCCTGGACTGGCACCTGGTCCTTTCTCAAATTCCTCAAGTGCCTCCTTGACACGTGGATCATCCTGGGGTAATAATTCCAATTTAATCTTTTCCAAATTGCGATGCAACGATGACGTGTCGGAAGTGTATCGTCGTCCCGTATCACGTTTATAGTACGTAACATCATATGGATCATCACCAGCATTCCCAAAGGAGGGATCTTCGTCAGGTTGAGATACGGGAGGCTGTGATCCTGGACTGGGATGACGGAATTTATGCATCAAGTTTGGATCTGCGTCGGAAATGGGCAATTTGGTCGAAGGACGAGGCACTTGTTCAAATCCAGTATAATTATCAGGACGGTAGAGAACTAATTCACGTAGTTTTTGGTATCGCGCATCCCCGAGCTTGTCTTGAAGGAAGGAGGAGAACCATCCATTCCATGGCATCATGGTTTCTTCGGGTGCGGAAGTGGCGGTGGGGGCCTTGGGCAGCTCGGTGCGGCTGACGGCCCGGTAGGCGTAGTCGGTGGCCTTGGATTTGATTTCATTGTTGCTGCGTAGGAGGCGGGTGGCGCGAATCATAATTGCTAATTATTGTTTATCGAGAGATGGAGTACTGCTGCCGGTGATTTGTTTGCTATGGTACTACTGCTACGGGCAGCGGCGGCGGCGGCGGAAGTGTCGCTGTAGGTCGCTGTGTTGGTGTGGCGATGATGATGGTATGGACGGCGGAAATAAGAGGTAATCAAAAAATACTTTCATATTTTTTACAATAATCGAAATATATGGCACAGAAAATAAAATGCAATTCGGTAACTCTTTCAGTGGAGGCACAATTGATGCAGCAAATAGCAAGTGGAAATGAAGTGTGGCTGGCAACACACAAAGCAAGAAGAAGCATGCATGCAAATCCGACACCAACACCGCCAATGATTCTCTTGCAGTTGGAAAGCAAGGTCGATGCAACAACCAACTTGAGAAATGTGTGCATTCAAAATCGATTTGGATTTGGGATTGCGTACACTTCTATTCAGCTGCAGCGGGTGGTTGGGCAAGCAAGGATATTTAGGCAACGAAATCTTCTCTCCTCTGCCGCCATAAACATAGATTCAAATTAATCCGCCTCCCACGCCACCACCATAATCATTGCATCTATCCCATCGACGACACCACTACCATGGCGCCGCAAGTAAGCCGTGCCAAATCGGCCTTCATGTTCTACCAATCCGATCATCTCGGCGAAATCAAGCGATCACTCGGTCCGGGCTCCTCCATGGGCGATGCCATGCAACAACTCTCTTCCCAATGGCGCTCACTCACCGATACCGAAAAACAACCCTACCTAGAACGCGAGGAGGCCGACCGAGCTCGCTATCAGGCCGAATGTGACCAAGCCGATGAGGAGGCCTACCGTGCGCAACAAGATCGGATTACTAAAAATGCATTGCCCAATGACGGTGAGGAGCTCCAGGCCTCCAGTCGAGGTGCCCGCGCCCAGCAAGATGCCGATCGGGAAGACCGGGAGGCACGTGATAAGGCACGACGAGAGGCCATGCTCAATAATCTAACACCCGAAGAGCGTGAGGAACGACGTCTTGCCAAGGAGATGAAGTATGCCGAGAAGATGGAACGACAGCGAAAGCGATCTGCCGAAGAGCAGGCTGTGGCAAGTCAACATCGTAAATTGGATAAGGAGGCGGCGAAGAAGACTGCCGACCGACTCAAGTACTTGTTGGCACAGTCGGAGATATTTGGTAGATTGAAGGATGGGGCGGCCAAAAAGGCGTCGTCGTGGGGTGGAAGTCGAAGCGGTGGCGGGGGTAGTAGTTCATCGGCATCAGAAGATGAGGGGCCTAATAATAATGGAAATGGATACAAATCGAAACATAGCCCGTCCAAGAAGAAGGGTAGAAAGAATCAGGACGATGCAGATGCACCCGAGGGAGAGGGTGTCGAGGACGAAGATGACGATGATGATGATAATACTGGAGCTACCAAGGCTCATCATACCTTCTTGTCGAAGCAACCCTCTTGTATCAAGTTTGGGACATTAAAACCATACCAACTTGAGGGTCTCAATTGGATGATACATTTGGCGGAGAAGGGATTGAATGGCATTTTAGCTGATGAGATGGGTCTCGGGAAAGTGAGTAGTACTATTTCGTTTACTTTGGCATTGGGTGTTTCAATACATGCATCGACTTGCACTTGACGCGCATTCGCCCCCTCTCTCCTATTCTCTCGTCCAATATCTTCTACTGTAGACCCTACAATCCATCTCCATCATGGCCTATCATTTCGAATACCTGAAAATCCAAGGACCACACTTGGTCTGCGTTCCCAAATCCACTCTCTCCAATTGGATGAATGAACTAAATCGATGGTGTCCCTCCCTTCGCGCTATTCGCTTCCACGGTGGAAAGGAAGAGCGTGAGGCACTCTCGGAGGAATACTTTACGAACGAGGCTGCGGCACATGATGGACGACGTCCGACGAAACAAATTTACAATGAAAAGACGGGAGAAATGGAGGATGATAATTCCGACAATCCACGTGCGTGGGATGTTTGTGTGACCACCTACGAGGTGGCCAATACGGAACGAAAGGCACTCTCCCGCTTTGCTTGGAAGTATTTGGTCATCGATGAAGCGCATCGGTTGAAGAATGAGGCATCTATTTTCAGTACTACCGTGCGGGGCTTCAACACTGCGTACAGGTTGCTATTGACGGGTACTCCCCTCCAGAACAACTTGCATGAACTATGGGCGTTGCTCAACTTTCTATTGCCGGATATATTCTCGTCCTCGGAACAGTTCGATGAATGGTTCAACCTCGAAATTGATGATGCCGACGCGAAGAAGACGATGATTACTCAACTCCATGGTATTTTACGTCCATTCATGCTCCGTAGGTTGAAAGTCGATGTTGCCAAAGGCTTACCTCCCAAGACCGAGACACTCATCATGGTAGGCATGAGCAAGATGCAGAAGCAGCTCTACAAGCGATTGTTGCTTCGTGATATTGAGGCCATTACCGGCAAAAATACCAATTCGGGCAAAACTGCCATTTTGAACATTGTCATGCAGCTCCGCAAATGTTGCAATCATCCATATCTATTCGAGGGTGTGGAGGATCGAACGTTAGATCCACTCGGCGAGCACTTGGTGGATAATTGTGGCAAGCTCAACATGGTCGATAAACTCTTGAAGAAGTTGAAGGAACGTGGATCGCGGGTGTTGATATTTACACAAATGACACGTATTCTGGATATATTGGAGGATTATATGGTGATGCGTGGTCATAAGTATTGTCGTATTGATGGGAATACTGATTATGAAACACGCGAACGATCAATTGATGAATTCAATATGGAAAATAGTGAGAAGTTCTGCTTTATTCTCTCAACGCGGGCGGGTGGGTTGGGAATTAACTTGCAGGTAAGTGGTGAAAATCACTCTTTGCTGGATCGATGATGTATCCGTGACGTGCATGCTTAAATTATGCTCCTCCTCGACTGCTTCTATTCATCACAGACGGCAGATACATGTATTTTATATGATAGGTGAGTAGTAGAGGACTTTGCAAACATTCTATCGATGGATTGTTTACTCACATACAACCCTTTCCCCGCTTAAGCGACTGGAACCCCCAGGCTGATCTGCAAGCTCAGGATCGTTGCCATCGACTGGGACAAAAGAAGCCAGTCTCAGTCTACCGCCTAGTGACCGAGAATACTGTCGAGGAGAAGATTGTGGAGCGCGCTCAGCAGAAATTGAAGCTCGACGCCATGGTGGTGCAACAGGGTCGTCTCAAGGAAATGGACAAGTTGTCGAAGGAGGATGTTATGGCAGCTGTGCGCTTTGGTGCCGACGCGGTATTCCGATCCGAAGAGTCCACCATTACTGACATGGATATCGATACCATCCTTGAGCGTGGAAAGGCCAAGACGGAAGAGCTTGCCAAGAAGATTCAAAAGGCCGAAAAGGGAGACTTGCTTGATTTCCGCTTAGATGGTGGAGTGTCAGCTCAGACATTTGAGGGAATCGATTACAGTGATGCTCAACTACGAAATCAACTCCGACTTCTTGCTGCCGACTCCATGGGAAAGCGAGATCGAAGACCTCCCCCGACGACATACAATGCAATCGTGCAGCCAACAAAGAGCATGGTGATCAAAAACCGAAAGATTAGGTTGCCCAAGGTTCTCCGTCTACCAAGCATGGAGGACCACCAGTTTTACAATAGAGCGAGGCTGATGGAACTCTCCAAACTCGAATTCGAGACGTATGCTACGTTGAAAGAGACCGGACAGGTGCCACCAATGGAAGTACTAGAGCAAAAGAGGACGGTCCTGCCCGACGAATTGGGAGAAGAGAAACTCGAACTCCTAGATGAAGGGTTCGGAGATTGGACGAAGAGTCAGTTCTTTCATTTTGTGAAGGCTACGACTATGTTTGGCCGAGATGACCTACCCAATATTGCTGCGGAGATGGCCATGCCTATAGATGTTATCGAATCGTATGCTCAGGCGTTTTGGGAGTATGGGCCCACGGAACTAAAGCCGGATGAATGGGAGCGTGTGAAGACTCAAATTGAAAAGGGCGAACAGAAAATTGCCAAGAAGCGTCTGCAAGAGGAATTGCTCAACAAGTTTGTTCAAACATTTGATGATCCCGAAAAAGACATGGTGTTTGCAAACAAAGGCACCACCCATTTTTCAATTGAGCAAGATCGTGCAATTCTCTGTGGTGTCGTGAAGCATGGATATGGGGCGTGGAATGCCATCCGTGAGGAGATTCGAAATGATACAAGCCTCTTGTTCCAGCACTCAGTACAGGGAATGAATATTGATGCTATCGCCAAACGTTGCGACTATCGCATGCGTCAGATGGATAAGGAGTTTGAAGCTCGGGAGAAAAAGCTAAACACCCAAAGGCCACCGGCGGTTCACGAAGCAGAGATTGCCCTAACAGCTATCAAGAATATGGAAGCGTGGGAGAGTGAGGCTAAGATGATGCAATTGCAAGGCGAGCCCGCGCCGCCTATCGAATCATTCGTGAAGCAGGGCCTGGATACCCTGGATGGGTATTTGAAAGAACTCCAACTATGCATCGATGGCGTGAGGGAGGTGGAAACGCAGCTGCGCGGATGCCAGGTGTTGGCCGAAGAAACTAAGGAACGCATCTTTGCTGGTGATCAGTACGTCAACTACTCTCACATCACTCTAAAAGCTGGCGGACCCAGAGCTGGACTCAACAAGTCGGGTAATGGTTATGGCGTGGATCTTGAGGCGAGGATCAATGCGGCAGTTCTCGCGATTCCTGAGTGTGGTGAATGCAAGGTTAGTGAATCACTTCGTTTCATTTTTGGGAGGTCAAGTCGTAAATGATGTGCTCACGTACTTGCCTTTTTGCCTGATGCGTTGCCAGTTCTGCCTTGATCCTAACTCGCGGAAAATATGTGTAGAAAGGCGAATAGTTCGAAGAAATTTGATCGATGAGGAGATGATTCGTATACCGTCGAGCAAGGTTACCGTAGCCGACATGAAAGCTTCGAAGCCACCGAGCAGTAATTACAAACCAGTTAAGGAGCGGAAGAAGCCGGGTCGAAAGAAAGGTTGGAACCTTCTTGTTGAGGCATCGCCTGGATATGAAAAAAAGAAGGGAGCAAGTAAAGGATCTATTCCCATGTCACTTCCCGATCACGTTTTGCCCATCCTTTGTAGTCGAATTTCGGCGAATGGTACCTGCCATAGGATGGATGTTATCAATGGGCTTATCAAAGATCATCCCCAAACGAGTGCTCGCCAGGCGACCTTTAAGTTTACTGAACTTACAACCAAAGACAAACCAGCATGCGTCCCACTTCCGGGGAAGAAGATGGGAAAAGGTCGATCCGTAACATTTTACTTGAGACCTCGATTCTATCACATGCTACCTGCAGAAGAACGGCCCAATGGTTGGGAGGAAGCTGCTCAAGCGGATGAGGCGCTATGGCAGGAGGAGCAAGCAAACGCGAAAGCTGGGGGTGAATCCAAGACGAATGCAATGACCGAAAAATCAGGCGAATCTGATGACGACGATTCTCACAACTCCGTTTCAGAAATGAACTCATCGGTTCTGACTAATTCTACGTTTAATGGGAATGACAGTGATGACAGTGACAGACCCATGAAGAAGCAAAAGACACGGTAGAGAATAGATAAATTGTCAATTAAGTGTTAGAGGAGTTTGGTCTACCGTTGCCGTGTATTTGAGTAAATACGTCACCTTTGATATCATGTTCCGACTCCGATCTACTTCTGCACAATACATTTGGCCGATCGATGTGCATTATGCTCGGGATGGCTGGCCGACAAATGACAGCAACTTATCCAGCCACGTCCTATCCAAATCAGCTTGACTTTCTTGTGCATCCGAGTCCTCTGTCCTCTTCAATATTTGGAAGATCATCGTTCAAATCCGGTGAAACATCATCACTGGGTTGAAACTCGAATGTTTGTGCAGCTTTCTCAGATGAATTCTTGTTCACACGAACCGAGTTGAGAAGTACGGATAATGCAACACCCAGCGATGCCAAAATAATAGGTCTGACTTCCTTTCGTCTGACTGTCATCATCAGTGTTGATATTCTCCTCTGAAATCTTCGGATGAATGGCGCGGCTACTCCGTTGAGTTTGTCATTCACTTTTATCGCCTCTACTTCCCATGCTTCTACATCATCGTCATAATTGCTGCCAAGAACGTCGTCTTGTGATGATGTGCTGTCGTCGGTTGTTTCAGTACCATCATCTTGTTTGTCATTACCGGTAACAGTTGTTTCGGGGTCAGATCCGAGCGCTTGTACCTCCTCAATAGAACTATCTTCACCGGAAAAAACCTCATTGACTTGCTTCTCTATTCCCATGTCATGTATTTCGTGTTCAACATCATCTTTTTGGAAATTCTCCAAGTCAACCAATGGTGGAGGTACGTCACCATCATTCCCAATTCCTACATTGTCCTCGTCGACGCCGTCGCCGTCCTCTGTCATGTCACTATTTTCAATTTGACCGGATATTATTCCATCAGCGGTTGTTTCTTGAACAGTAATTTCCTCATCGTTCCCAAAAGTTACATCATCAACATTTTGTCCAACTTCTTCCAATTCGTTCTGCCCATCTTCCGTTACGTATCCCTCCTTCGCATTAATAATATTGTTATCATCATCGTGAATGGTGGATGCATCATCGTCCATAATTTCTAATCCCTCTGGTTCCCCCATTTCATCGCGAATGGTGGATGTATCATCATCCATAATAATATCTGATACTTCTGATTCCCCAATTAAAATTATTGGTGTCGATGTCAAGTTCTCTCCATCTGCATTGCCATATCCTCCCTCTCCGTTATTTTGCAAGGAGTTGCTATCGCATGCAGTATTGCCAAAAACTCGTCCATCCTCTCCGTTATTTTCCGTAGAAGCAGTCGTAGTAGTATCATTAGTAGTGACGGCGACAGATGTAGCTGTAATTGATGCTGTAGGAGTTGCTGATATTTTCGATGATGGCTTTAATGATTGTACGCTAGAGTAATATTCTCTCGTCTTGCGAATTTCCTCCTCCCATGCATCACCCTCCTCTGCCTTCATGGTGGTGTCGCCGTCGTCATTAGCGTTAGATTCGTGTCTATCTGAAAGAATGATGTCTTCGTGTGATGCACTATCATGCTGGATAACACTATCTTCTTGCCCATCATCGCCACCTCGTAGTACTGAAACACAGTCTCTCCTATTTACGAAGGCAGTAGTGGTTGGCGTAGTGAATGGTATCGATGAGAACGGTAATACGAGATTGTACTTGTACCGTCGGCTCCTGCTGCCAGCATCGGCAGCATTGAAGCTAATTAGCACGGGCGATAAAAATACTAGTATGAGTGACGAGCGACTTGATATCATATTGAAGCTGTAACAGGTCAATGTGTATGGAGGGGGTGGCAGTGGCAATTAAATGTAGCAGAGGTAGAGGTAGTAGTAGGTAGTAGTAGAGGTGGTGGAGGAATGGACGACGAGTTCGCTTGCTTCACTCCCACTCCACGTGGAGGTAATGTGTCTGTCCTTCCTCCACGTGGAGGTCCTTTGCCCCACATCCCGACGCCAGACAGACGACAGACCACTGATGCTGACGCCAGACAGACGAAAGCGAATCTTTCTCCCTTCCACAAAAATGGCGCCAAACCGCTGCGCCAAGCGAAGCAAGAAAAGCAAGCCGAAAAGCAACAACAACAAGCAAGCAAGCAAGCAAGCAGCAACAAACTACAAAAAGCAAGAGCACCCAACCACGCACAACAAAACAAACACATCCGACGGCCGCCGCCGACGACGTCAAACCAATAGATACTTGTCATATTATTATCCCTGCCGTGACATCCATTCACCTTGTCTGCCTGCTCACCTCCAATCAACTAGTAAGCACAATCATGAGAGAGCTCCGCGTCGAGGACGCATTAATGTACCTCGATCAAGTCAAGATGGAATTCGGTGACCGACCGCACATCTACAATGAATTCCTCGACATTATGAAAACCTTCAAATCACAGACCATTGATACTCCCGGTGTCATTCGTCGTGTCGCTTCGTTATTTCATGGTAATAAACGATTGGTACTTGGGTTTAATACCTTCTTGCCGGAGGGGTATCGAATTGAACTGCCGTTGGATGGTAGTGCGTGGCCGGTGTATCGTGAGCCGGGACGGAGTGGTGTCATTGCCATTGCACCACCACCGGGTGCGGCAGCGGCGGCAGCAGGAGCAGTATCGGCGGCGGGTGGACCTGGGGGCATGCCTGGCCAGGGGGGCGGACCTCCTGGTAGTGGCATGGGAGGAGGGCCGCGTGGTCCGCCGACGGGGGGTCCTCCGGGAGGGCCGCCTCGCATGATGCGACCTGGAGGGCCACCGGGACATGCCATGGCGGGACCTGGCGGCGGTGGCATGCATCCGCCACCGCCACCTGGAGCCATGGGACGGGGGCATCCACCATCGGGGATGCAGCAGCATCAACAACAACATCCGCATCATCCACAGCAACAGCAGCATCCACCGCCTGGAATGGCAAGGGGTGGCCCTCCCGCCATTTCTCAATTCGGTGCACCTGGTGGAGGTGTCAATGCACCCTATCCTGGCAGTGGAGGTGCTCCTACTAGTGGAATGCTCAAGGGTCCTCCACCTCCTCCACAAGGGGGTGGTGCTATGGGAGGTGGTGCAAGGCCAGGGGGAGCAGNTGCTCAAGGGTCCTCCACCTCCTCCACAAGGGGGTGGTGCTATGGGAGGTGGTGCAAGGCCAGGGGGAGCAGGAATGGGACCACCATCGCAGCATCCGCCACAACACCCTCAGCCTCCCCCCTCCTCTGCCACTGGACGACCTCACATTCCACTTGGTCAAGTTGGCGGTGGTGCTGCTGGAGGACCTCCCATGCATCCTGGACCTCCGCCAATTTCGGATCCTGGAATTATGGCTGGTGGTGGTGGTCCACCATCGCATTCTGCTTCGGTCGGTGCTGGAGGTGGTGGAGGTGCACTTCCCTCCTCGTCGACTGTCGGTGCTGCTGGAGCAGGAGCCGGAGGTGTGGGTGCAGCTCAACCCATTGAATTCGACCATGCCATCAACTACGTCACGACCATCAAACGACGCTTCGCCTCCCATCCAGAAATATATCGCAAATTCCTCGAAATACTACACACCTATCAGAAGGAACAACGTGGAATTAAGGAGGTGCTGGATGAGGTATCATTGCTCTTTGCCGATCATGCCGATTTGCTCAAGGAATTTACCTACTTTTTACCCGATGCTGTGCAGAGTCAGGCTAAGGCACAGTTGGATGTGGCAGCGAAGAAGGCGGAGGATAGGGCACGTGCGCGAGAGCAGCAACAACAACAACAGTCGGCGGCAGCNTGTGGCAGCGAAGAAGGCGGAGGATAGGGCACGTGCGCGAGAGCAGCAACAACAACAACAGTCGGCGGCAGCAGCAGCAGGAGCGGCATCAGCACCGTACATGGGTCATGAAGTGCCTGGTCGGAATGAAGCATCGACAACGACGACTCCATCCACGATGCACCAACACCCACCACATCCTTCCTCCGGTCCAGACCATTCCACCATGGCGCAACAACACCCACATCATCATCATTATCCACCCAATCTTCCTCCGCCTCCACCACCCTCCACCTCCACTACTGGGGGACGATATGGCGCCGGTCCCACATTGCATCCCTCACCACGAAGTGAACCCACCGTTCCTAGTCATATTGCCAAGGTACCCTTTGGTGCCACCAAGGGTCGGAGTGAAGATCGGGAACGTGAAATTTGTAGGGGGGCGGTGCATGGAATTGTGAGCTTTGGGCCCGCAAGGCCTCCGAGACGGTGAGTAGGAGTTCATATCTTCTATTGTTAGTTTTTGCATTTTGTTTTGCACTTCAACTCGAGAGAGAGAGAGAGATGATGTTGTCTTCTATGCAACAAGTACTTTGCTCACATATCGGCTTCATCGTCACTCCGTCCACTTACTCAATTATTTTCACTCTCCAGCAACGAGCTTAACCCCGCCCAAGCCGCCCAATTCCTTGGCCGTCCCACGACCATCCCCCCATTGCCACTGCAACCCATGACATCCGAAGCTGCCTTCCTCGAACGTGTCAAATCCCACTTTTTACGATGTGATCTCTTCCCCGACAAACCAATTGTCAATCGCAAACAAACTCCGTACATGGAATTTCTCAAATGCTTGCATCTCTATGGCGCGGGTATATTTACCAAGGATGAATTGATACAATTATTACGAGGATTGTTCATTCAGGGGAATATACCCAAGAATGCTAGTTCCAATGCTACCAATGTGGCAGCGACGCATGCAGCCATGGGATTATTGACAGAGTTGGAACGGGTGTTGGTTGGACGCGGACCATTTGCCAATCAGGAACATATGAAGAAGTTGAAGGGACGATATGGTGGATATCCTATTCGAGAATATGAATTTACTGATCCATCCACTTCGGCAGTCGTTACACCTAGTTATCGAAAGTACCCTACCGACTATGTGTTTGATAAATTTTCAGCCGAGATGGAGAAGGATAGTGAATTGTTGAATTACGAATGTTATTGTGTCGCCCCTGGTGGTCGATCCAGCAACGAGGGCATGAGCGAAAAGTACTTGATGAGCCCGGAGTACTATGATGGTATAAAGTTACGATGCAATATCCACGAGGAGGTCTTGGCGCGTGTCGAGGATGAGATGCATGAGGTGGATATGGCAATTGAACGAAATGCCAGTGCCATGAGGATGCTCGAGCCCGTGGCCGAAGAGGCCACGCGTCTACGTGAACAGGAGGAGAATGATGGGCAGCCCATTGGAAGGTTGCAGTACAAACTGCGCAATCGAGCTCTGAATAGCATTCACATTGGTGCGATTGCGCGTATTTATGGCGACAGTGGTGAGGAGGTACTACATCACCTATTGCGTAATCCGTTGGTAGTGGTGCCAATTGTGTTTAATCGACTCAAGGAGAAGAATGAAGAGTGGCGCAAGGTGAAGAAGGAAATGAATAAGGAGTGGAAGAAGGCGATAACTGAGAATTTCACGGGAAGCTTGGATGCCAAGAGCTTTGTTTACAAGCGGGAAATTGAGCAGTGCTATGCTGCGGAAAGACTTCTTGAGGTGTGTCCTACCTGTGATTTGTTATTACTTTATCGTGGACTCGAAGGCATTCAATGTTAACCTTCATATTTATGCTTATACTACTCAGGATTGTATCAGAGTCAAGTCCTTTGCAAAACATCCTTCTAGAATCCACCGACATCCGGCAACAAACATGATACTACCTGATTTCCATCTCATGAACCCTGATCCGACGCTCGCACTGTTTCAGCCACACTTGTCGGTTCTTGTCTCCAGGAGCATGCCGCATGATCATGCATATGAATTGTTGAAATCATATGTTTCCCGAGGTGCAAAATTCACCGACAATCTATCGTTGCGTAATGCATGGGAATTTATCTCCTCCTGGTTTGGCTTACCATTGCGAAATGATCCTGCCGACGAACATGCCGATGTATCCTGTGAGAAGTATGCACCAGGCACGACGGTGAGAACTGCACTTGGCGACGGCCAGATCGTTTCCGTCGCTGACCAATCGCGATACTTGGTTAAGTTTCCATTTGGCATTGGTTATGTCATGTCCAAGAACATATCTGAGTCCGACACGGAGTCCGACACGGATGCAATGGTTGATGATGATATCGCTTCGCAGTTGATGCCGGATGATATTCAAGTTTTATTCGGTACCGAGAAAATGTATTTGTTCATGCGTCTCTACATCTTGCTCGTTACGATGCTCTATCAGGCGAAGGATATTGTTGATAGGAATAGGGAAGCTTCTGACAAGCGAGACTTGTTCTCAGATCTTGTGTCGTCTCTTAACGATCTGCTTCTAGGAAAGATGAATGCCAAATCGTTCGAAGATGAATGCAAGAAATACTTGGACAATGATGTTTACAGCATCATTGCGATTCCACCACTTGCGGTGAAATGCGCTGGAGCATTGGTCAGGATGATAAAAGAAGCTCGTTATTTGGAACTCTACCAGTGCTCACAAATGAAGCTTAAGGTGAGTGTGGTGTTCGGGTAAGGGTGCTATTTGAACGAATAATTGAATCATGAATCTGAAATTGCTTCTCGTTACTCCGTATGAACAGGATCTGAAACAGCAACGTACTCTGTCTCTTGACATTGCGGAAGATGCAGATTATCGACTTGAAATTCAATCGTCGGCAAGTCAAGTATTCTTTGCATACTTGCCTGCCGATGCAGAATTACAGGTGCACAACCCGTTGGATGCCAATCTTTCTGTACCACCCACCAAGGGATCTTTGGAGACCGAGAAAAGACCTTTAGACGGGGCTATTGAACCCGAACAGAAACGGATGAAGACCGAGGCGGAAAACAGCAACGAGTCTGCTCCTCCATGAACATTTTGTATCCAATATACATCGTTGAAAATTAACCAATTAACCCAGCAGTCAAATTAAGCAGCAAATATAAAATATATTCTTTGTTCTTCGTCCTTGTGGACCTCTGTTGCTGTTGATTGAATAGGATAAACGAATTGGTAGATCGTCATCATTGTAATCAACATCTCTTCTCCTCCAATACAGCGCCCGCCCGTCTCCTACTTACCTGCATCCGCCACCCGCCACCACCTTCAACGTGCACTTTGTACCACGTCGTCTGTCCGTCAACGTTCTGCCACTGTCCGCGGATGTTTGCTTTATGTCTCAGTCTGACCGTCGATGGTGACGCACTTCCAACCGCATGACAGACGGCCACTCCTCTCACCTCTCGCTCACACAGCAAAAGCACATCCACAACGACGCTGACGATGACAGCGCGAGCATTGCCGCCGCTCTCAGTAGTATCGTAGGAGTAGCATCAATCGATTGAGAAACGGTAAGCAATTCGATGGCATGCATTCTAGCATTGAGGTATTTCATAGTGTCGATGTCTAGTTGAGAGGTGTCGAGAGACAAGAATTTGTGTCATGTTTCTGGGCATGCATCCTTGTTCACGTAGTACCAATAACACTTCACTGACACTTCATCTTAACTTTGGTTGATGCACATTGGCATATCATCGATTCAGTAGAAACCTTCAAGTAGGGAACGTATTAGAGAATATTATTCAGACAAACTTCCCAGTGTCATCGGACGCTGTTCAGATTTTTTTGTTCTTGACAGCTGAGTGAAATAAGCATCATGCCGTCAGATAAGAATAAGAAGAAGGGTAGCCATCAAGTTGGTACTCAGAATAAAAATGCTCTCAAGTTGCATGCTGATGCAAAGGAGTTTGTTCCTTCTTCAGTGAGTAATGTTGGGAGTTGGTTTCCCAGACACTTCTTGTCTCATGCGTCTTCTAACATCATTGTGTACTGTTGCCCTGCGTTTCAGGCTACTCTTATTGCCACTGTAGGCAATGTTTCGAAGCCAGCAGTGGCGGCATCTTCTACATCTTCGGAAAGTAGTGGTAAGGCTCCCTCTCCAAAGGCCGCTGAAAACAGTTGGAACGTAGTTGCCGCGAAGTCTCCTCCCGTCGATGTTCCGAAGCAAATGCCTCAAGCTCCTGCTGCCCCATCCGCTTGGGGTGGCAAACCGTCGGAGGCAATTAAGACGGCTGGACCCATCAAGCCACAACAGAAGCCGGTAGTGCAAAAACAGCAGCAAATGCAAGCACCACAAAGGCAACAGCATCCGTCAGCGGGACAAAGGCAACAGCACCAGCCAGCTGGGCCAGGTGGGAGGGATGGAGGAAGATTGGGAGGTGGCAGGTCTGGTAACAGACAGGATGGAGGCAGTGGAGCCAATGTCCGTGCCACTGCTAAGCCTGCGTCAGGTGGTGGCAAAGAAGATGGTGGGAATCATCGTGGTAGGCTGCATCAGTCTCGTGGGGGTAATGTTTCTTCTGGTGGAAATCAAGGGGGTAGCGAGAATAATCCTAACTGGTCAAGAGGGAAAGCATTACCGTTGGATCTCATGAAAGCTGGGGAAGGAAATACAGATGCAGAGAAGGCGGTGAAACGTATAAATGCTGCTGATCTTTTGGCAATGCGTTTAATCTATCTTGTCCCTCCCTCGTTTTGGAATGGTGAGGCGATGCAACCGCCTCCAGCCTGTCTGTGGGATTCGCCTACCCGTATATCTGAGATCGAAGAGGGGTCAAATACACCCAGGATTGGAGGCGATGTATCACAACGAGATAAGAATCGTGGCAAATCGAACCCCGTTGATACTGCACCGCCGTTGGAAGAATGCAAGCCTCTGGAGGTGAATGACGAAACGCGCTGGAAGGCGAAGGTGATGGAAAGTGGTAGTGAGGCTCGAGCTGAAGAAGCTGAGAGTACTGATGAGATCCTTCGTAAGGCGATGCTCATTCTTAACAAGTTGTCGCTTACAAAGTTTGACAAATTGTCTGTTGAGTTCATCAACTGTGGTATCGGCCGTGACATTGAATGCCTAACTGGAGCGGTTGGTCTCATTGTGAATTATGCACAAATGCAACAACATTTTTCTTCGATGTATGCGGGGCTTTGCCTCAAGCTTGCTAAATCACCCTTCGAAGGTATTGACGAGGACTCAAAAAAAGGCAAGCAGTTCAAGAAGATATTGCTAACGCGATGCCAAGTTGAATTCGAAACTGATACCGCAACAAAAATCAAAGAAGCGACGAAAGAAATCACAAACCCAGAAGAAATCGAATACCATTCCAACATCATCAAAAAGCACTACCTTGGCCATATGCGTTTCATTGGTGAACTCTATAAAAATGATCTCATCAGTGTTAAGATCATGCTCCGCTGTCTCCCTGCTCTGCTTCAAGGAGACAATGAGGAGTCATCCGACGATATTGATGAAGAGAAGGTGGAGTGCTTTTCCCAGCTCATGACTGTGATTGGGTCCAGTTTAGAGCAGCAAAGCGAGGCCATGAAAGCTTTGGGCAAGGATGATGCTGCTGAAAGCTTAGCGGACTGTTGGAGAACGGTTGAGATCATGGCAGGGAAGGAAGCCGCAGGTCCGAAGGTTAGCAACAGAATTAAGTTTATACTACAGGGATTGCTTGAGATGAAAGAAAACGGTGAGATATGCCCTGCCTATTGTTTGAGTCTAATAATAATTGTCATTGAGCTCACATGCTCAATACTATGCAATTGTTCATATAAAGGGTGGATCACAAGACGGAAAGAAGAGACAGCGAAAACTTTGGCTCAGATTCACAAGGAAGTTGCCAACGAGGAGCGTGCCACTGCTAAACGGACTTCATCCAGTACCTCCCTCCGCGGAAACAATATGGCCATTATGCGCCGTGGTGTAAGCTCCGGTGATGTCCGTGTGTTAGACAAGGCTCAAGACAAACCTAAAGTTGATGAAGATGGATTTATGACTGTGGCAACATCGAAAGGATTCAACCGAAGTGCTTCAATGACTGCTATTCCAACGAATCAAAGTGATGGGTTTTCGAAGTACAGTACTCGGGGATCTTCGGTGTTCGGCAAGGTTGATCCTGGTAGTCGGCATCCGAGTCAGAGCAAGTTGAAAGAATCTAAGAGTAGTAGAAACGGGAGCAGAGACGAACTTGTTGAAAAAACTGAAGAGAAGCTATTGATCAATTGTCTGACTCCAGATGAGTGCGGTAAAAAAGCGACGAGTATTCTCAAGGAGTTTTTTGCTGGTGGGGACACTCATGATGCTGTGATCTCGTTACATGAGCTTGTAGGAGTGGGTACTGAAGGATCGTTTGAGCGCGGTACCAAGGTCGTTGAAAGTGCAGTGCTCATGGTACTTGAAATGAAGCAAGAAGATGTCAACAAGTTTTTGAGTGTCTATATGCAATGCGCGAAGGAGAACAAAATCGAGCCGAAATCATTTGTCTTTGGGCTAATGACTCCGCTTGAGTTTCTTAGCGATATTGCAATCGATGCACCTTTGGCTATTCAACATCTTTCGAGTATTGTTGCAGAGCTTGTGAAAGCTGGCTTCGTCCCCTTCGACTTCCTACTGAATTCACCTGAATATTTCCGATCTGACCAGAACGCTGCAGATTTTGGAGCAAAGGTTATGAAAAGGATTGGGAGTGATGCTACTTCGTTTGATGGGTACATAGAGGTTATTGAGAAGTTGATGACCGATGAAGACAAGGAGAAGTATAGTTCTGCAAAAGATTTGATTGCAGAATCATAAGTGTACGACGAAACGATATCAAAGCGTAATATTTTGCAGTAACCACTATAATTGTCGCCATTTCGATTATTGTTGTAATGCTTGCTCATAGGTAGGAGGGCACACTGGGTGGCTTCAATTCCACTGAATGCAACCCTTTAATACCCCCACCTTTACTTCCCAACCATCGCCTTTCACCACACTCACCCGCAACAACAACCACCAATTCTCTCACCCCTTTGCCACCAGGCCCTTGACCCCTTCCGACTTTACCACCACCCAACNCGAGAGCAGCAGCAACAACAACAGTCGGCGGCAGCAGCAGCAGGAGCGGCATCAGCACCGTACATGGGTCATAAAGTGCCTGGTCGGAATTCTATGAATGTCGCAAATATTTTTGAGGGGCGCTCAAACGATTATGGGGCCGGAGCTGCTGCACTTGCTGGTCCATTGGTTGTGGTAAATAATTCTATGAATGTCGCAAATAAATTCGAGGGACGCCCAGATGATGATGGGGCTGGAGCTGCCACAATTGCATGTCCATTGGTTGTGGCAGATGTCGAGGGTAGCCTGGATGATGATGGGGCTGGAGCTGCCACACTTGCTGGTCCTTTGGTTGTGGCAGATAATTTTGAGGGTAGCCCGGATGATTGGGCTGAAGCTTCTGCGCTTGTTGATCTAGTTATGGTTGGGAATAATCGAGGTGCTACTTTTGATGGTCCATTGGTTGGTGATAACTTGGGCATTAGTTCTTCTTCTTCACTGGTTACTCGTCGTGCCCGTCGGGCCCGTGGTGCAGCTTTGGCACATCAAGGCAAAACAATTACGAGGACTGTGTTATTTTTAATGCCAGACTTGGATGAGGAGAGGAACTTGCTGAAGTTAAGCTTGCCACATGATAAGTGGTCAAAGTATTACGAGAATCTTCTGATTGATGTGGACGGTGAAGTGGTTCGTCGTGAGAATAATACATTACTCTTTGGAGATGAAATGTTCCTCGTGGCAATTGAGGTTGCCCGGGCTCATCTTTGCGAGGGAGAAGAAGGAAAATCATTTGATCTCAATGATTCCAATCCTGGCAATTATAAGGCATATGTTGATGATATGAATTCTGTTTTCCAACAGTTCACTTTTATGAATGCAAGGTGAGCTGATTTGATCAATGTGCACTCTGAATAACCTGTGATGACTTTTGTTTGTTTATTAACATTGGTTAATGTTATCTTTATTATTAAGGCATTTCGTCGACAAGCTGGTGAATGACATTCATGATCTTCATCAGAAATTGAAGGAGTTGAAGGTTTCAACAATTGTTTGTTCACGACTTCCGCTTGTAGGAAACGAGGATAAACTTCTGAAAATTATGTCAGATGGTGACATCGTTGTCTACCCACCTTTGTCATCTCAATTTCGAACTTGGGATCCACCCAAATTATTGCTTGAGTTGAATTTAGATGAGATAAAGTGTCGAATGAGCTATGTTGTCCGAATCAATAAATGGAATTGGAGAACTGGTGTAAGGGAACTTCAGATCTTATATCAGACATATGAAAGAACGTTAGGGCAAGTACAAACGAGGTATGCTGAATCATATTTTTCTGAAGATGCAATACATTTGTCCAATGAAATTGTGATGACTGGGGGACATCCTGAATTTAAATTCGATTACAAAAATGTAAGTAGGAAAGAGGTCGAGACTGGCCTTGTGGTAGAACTATCTTTTGTGTCGGTGCTTGTGGATGCTCCACCTTTTTGTCATGGACACAAGTATTGGAAGTTGAACTCAGTTAAAACATGGCCTGTGTACGATATTCCTATCCCAAAGGAGCCTGTTATGGAAGATGAGGATGGATTTTATGGTGTTGTTCAATGTTTGGGCCAAGCTGTATTTCAGTATTTGAGGTATTATGACAAGGGGAGATTTCCAATGTAGTTCACATCAGTGATATAAAATATATATGGAGAGATACTGTGAGATCCATTAAGGTTGACTTCATTTCAATCATTAGCCCTCACGGCATGTGTGAATTTACTTCTACTACGCTCAAAGCCTAGACATTGTTCCCGAAAGACCCGTGCTGTTCTTCCCAACATTTCTTCCGTGGTACTCTCCCACACCTCCAACAATCAACTTCTTCAACCTTTCATTATATCCAAGACCGACGCCACTCTCATCTGATTCCTTATTCAATGGATCGCGCATAGCCGCCTCCATGATCGCCGGGTACACATTTCCATCGTATCTTCCCAATGCACTCTTTAGACGAAAATCGGAAAAGTCTCTTGCATCGCACAATCCCACAGCGCTGGGACGTGATTCTGTCAACACATTTAGGAGTGATTGGCGTAGGTGGGGTATATGTGAAGGAAGCAAGCATTGGATTTGTAGAAAGTCCTCCAAGAATTGATCCATCCAATAGAGTGCAAGTAGGACAAGGCATTGAGATAGTACCACCAGCTCATTGGGACCTAAACACGACGCTCCTGACCCCTTTCTGCGTTGCGAGTCCAATCCATTGGCAAAGTCTCGTAAAAGTAGGTACGATGCATGTGCTCGCGATGCACGTGACATGGCAAGTAGGGCATCATTCCATGCTTGTTGTGATGTACCCGTAGAAGATTGAAGTTGTATCGCCACATCGAGTAGGAGGCATGCCGATCGATATTGAAACGCTGAGAGCAATGTCGAAACATTCGTAAACTCGTTGCTTCCCGCGTTGTTGTGGTTGTTGGAGGGGAATGCAAAAGTGCTCTTCGTAGGCAAGGTACCACTGGCACTATTCTTCATCAGTTCTTTCAATGGCTTGATCAAATAATTCATATCCGTCACCTCATAGTCCTTCAGCGCGGCATCTTTTCCAGACTTTACCGCACCCACGAGCTTCAACAACACTTTGATGACCTGTTGTGGCAACATTTGATTATCCCCCTCGACCGTACAACTTTGTAAATAGGTGTTGCTCAACTCCACTAATCCAGAACAAACTAAGAATCCATGTCCCCCACATGCCTTACGACAATCTTCAATTCCATCGGCGGTAAAGGTTGTACAATATGATTTCAATGCCGATGTCGTTGCGTGGATATCAGACACGACAACTTTGGTGATGGTACTCGCACCCGATATCAACTGATGTTCAATGTCCTTAAGACGTGTCAAGACATGTTTCCCCGTGAAGAAGATAGCGTACGATGCTGCCAAGAGTGGCAAAAGACGATATTGTTGTTGACGATAATCCAATACTTGGAATTCATTGGGTGCATTGTTTTCTCGCTTTATTTCCGCATCATCGGCATTGTACCCCTGACGACGCACGATAGAGTATCGGATGGCAATGGTGCATGCCATGGCAAGGGCCTCGTTTGATGAGTGGATAATGTACGCTCGGACCTGCATCATGGTGATGTAACTGCAAACAAGCAAATCGGAAACCATGAATCATATCATCGGGATGAGGAGGAAAATGAAAGACTGACAAGGTGGAATGGGCTCCAGAGACACACTACTTACGCAACCTTATTGGCAGCATCGGAACTACTCCCTTCGACCTTACTATACCGTCCCTCTTCATCGACATATGCAAATCGCATAGCCATATTCCTTCGTGGAATCCTAACATTCTCAAATTTGGCAAATCCATTATCCATATTATTATATCCAATCTTTGGTCCAATATCCCCGGTAGTTACCCCCGGCAATAAGGTATGATCGTCCATACTTCGCAATGGTACTAGAAAATTGTGTATCCCGCGAGAAATTCCATTGCCATCGATTAATTGGGCGATTACCATAGCATGATTGGCTGTTTTGCCCAAGGTGCCTGGCCAGAATTTCGTGCTTGTCAAAGTAGGTGAATGTATAATCCATTCCCCACCCTTACTTCCCCCGTCCTTCTCTTTTACAAAGGTAGCAGTTGTTTCCAAAGCACGGATATTCGATCCATGTCCTAATTCCGTTTGGGCATAACAACCAATCATTTTCCAATCACGACATAGGGGTAACCACATTGCTTGTTGATCGGGATCGCATAAAGTGAGAATGTTGGGTACGAACATTACCCAATGTAAGGAAGTGGGGAGGGGATCATCGCTAATGGCAGAGATTAGGGTGAGGAATTCGGGTGTGGAGATTAGTTCCCCCTCGAGAGAAGCAGCGCCACCAGCAATTGCAGCACCAGTAGCACCACCAGATGTAGGAGTAGCAGTAGCAGTAGGTGCACCAATCCCCGCAGCCCTACACAATTCCACCAATCTTACAAATTTCGCCAAGGCACGTGTATGGCGCTCCGTACGATGCAAATAATTATTGTCATCATTGTTGAATATACCAGTGGGATCATGAATTATCCATGATTCGAGTAGTCGACGACGTGATGTGATGGTGGGGGAACCATCGAGGAAGTGAGTGATGGATAGTGGTGAGAAGGAAAGCGATGCACGTTCGGAGGCGAGATCGGGATGGATCAATGACGCAGAGATATTGGGCGGATTGCGTGGATCATTGTCGGTAGGGACAGGAGACGGTGTAGTCGTCATGGTAGAGTATGAAGGATATTGAGATTGCTACCTCACGCCACCGACGTCGGCACCGGCCGTCATGGTCCATATCTCGTTTCATCGAAAGGTTGCAACACCCTCCACCTGGAGCCTGCGCCACACAAGCCCACGCACGAGATTCGCCAACAACAACAACACACACAAACACAACCATCGCATCCAACACAACCATCATGACAACAAAGGTCCTCGACCATGGCGAAGTCACCCTCAGTATCCATGGCCTTTCTAGCCGCCATTGCCTACTTCGCACTGTTGGCAACAACATCAACAACCGGTGGTGGTAGTCATGTCGTCGTCCACGCCTTTCAAGCATCATCGCGGCAACTCAATACCGTCGCCATTGCTTCATCGTCGTCGACGTCGATGGTGCATCCGTCGCCGTCATGTGCCATCAGGGGTGGCGTCGGCAGTGGCGGCATTCAATTCCCATCACATCATCATCAACAGCAACATCAACAACGCCACCAACTTCACCATCGTTGTCGTCATCAATCCATCACGTCCATCGAAATGAAGACACGAATAAGTGACATCAACATGGATGGAACATCTTTCGATACCTCACCATCATCTTCTTCATCCTTATTTCCATCGTCTACTCCACGTCCAATTCTTCAAAAGATACGTCGTAAAGTTACCACCCTACTAGCATCGCTTGCCTTCTTCCTATCATTGCTAAGTCCTGCCCATGCATCGTCTACTACTGCATCGGCATCCCTATCCTACTACCCAACTACATCATCATCATCATCATCATCATCATCATCATCCACAACTACAATCTCGTTGGTGCAACGACTTAACCCATTCCGAACCCAATCTACCAACGAAATGATTGACAATTATGTCAAATCGAAATTATTCGATGATGACGTCTATGATCCTGTCGAATCGGCATATCGTGAGGCAATTGTAGATCATTCTACATCTGGCTCATCGATTGGGAAGAAGGATGGGAAGATGGGTGGTATGGAGGGGGCATATCCCACTCTACTAGCCGAGACAGCCAATGCTGCCTTGGGCCAACAACGCTCTGTCTCCTCCCTTCTCTCTTCCTCCTCCACATCTTCCTCTAGCAATGTATTATCCAAGAACAAGGATACGAAAAACGATGGATTAACTTCCCTTCTCATTACAGCTGCGGATTTCCTCCAAACGAAACTTGGTATTAGTGCATCCACATCCTATTCGATTGTGGCAGGCGTGGGAATTGTAGGGATATGTGTAGTCCCGGCAGGATTGGGGGTTTTGTATCAGAGTATACAGAGGATGCAGATTGATAGGAGTGAGATGAAGATGTATGGCAAGATTGCTGAGTGAGTCTATTTGTTTTATCCGAAGGACGTAGGGATCATTTCCCTCTTTGTATATGTTTGATTTTATTGTTACATGGACAACCATATCTTACATCATGCCTACTCCTCTTTTTGAATAGCTTGGATGCAACTTCAAAACGGGAAACTGATGATGACGAAGACGATGAAGAGGAGGATTGATTGTACCACACGGCACATGGTTAAAAGGTTTGCAACATGCAACATTTAAGCAGTAGTTCCATTCGGAGGGGGGCATGATTCGGGGGGTTATTATACTGTTGGAGAAATCCAATAATGTATTGAAGAGCAAGTAGATACGAGAGAGATGGTAGTTTATACCGGCAGTTTCGTAGATCAACATGATTTAAAGATTGGGGATAATCGCCTACCCAAAACACTCTTGGTATTGCAAGTTGACTGCTTAAATAGCAACATCATAATCCTCATGCTCTTTCTATCTCGTCAAGTTACGACCCGTCATGATGTTGCTGTTGCGTTGGTGTCGAGTGTCGAGAGAAGTGAGTGCAAATCTAATCTGAGGTCCCCGTAGGACCTCAACTTGGTGGGAGGCTAGTGAATCCACTCACATTCTTACACGTGGAGCCTGCTCTCCACGTGGCAGAGAATCGGCGGGAAACTCTTGCTTATCTTATCACAGTCACCGCCATCGGCCATCGGCCATCGCTACTACCGGTACCATCGTTACCATCACTATCCACCATCACCTCGAACTAACCGTCTGTTCCATCTCCAGCTGTGTGGTACAATCCCATTATTCCATGGAAGAATCTACCAGTTGACGATGCAAACAATTTCATTTACTACGACGGTATTGACCATCATCTGTCTCGTGTGCCGATGCCGATGCTATGCATTTCCGATCAGCTTTCCACGTCGAACCCACCGACCAATACCATCATGTTCTATGCATCGCCACCTTACAACAATCTCAATGGGTCTAGAAGTGAAAATCCGAACAGTCGGTCGGAAGAACGGCGGTGAACAATGGTTAGAATCGGCATACACCACATACAATACTCGTTTAAAGTCTACAAATCTAAGTGTGTCGACGCAATATCACAAAAACGACGACGAGTTAATAAAAGGCATCGAGGCAGATGAGAGTAAGAATCATAAAGTCGTTTTGTTAGACCCAATCGGAAAGATGTGCACAAGTGAAGTATTCGCTGATGATATGTACCGTTGGCTGGAAGAGGGTGGTAGTCGATTGACATTTGTGATTGGTGGTGCCGAGGGATTACCGATGGAAGTCAGGAATGGAAAGAGAGATTTGTTGAGTTTGGGAATGATGACGTTCACACATCAATTTGCAAGGATATTACTGGTAGAACAAGTGTATCGGGCGAGCGAGATTAAGAAAGGATCGAATTATCACAAATGAAACGATGATGCGGAATTATGTAAATTATTTGCACCTGATGTCTCGGCTGCAGGATTATTACAATGATTGAAAACTATACAAAACGCTAGGAATCTTCGCTATTGCTCTTATTGGATTGCCACCATGGAGTAGAGATAAATGATGGAACCGTGACGTCCAGAGATCGCAAACCAGATGCAAGCCGCAACTCTGTATTATCTCTTTCTCTGAACTTCAAATACTTCGGTCTGAAATAAACTGCAAATCAAACGTCTTAGTACGTACATGTTTGCATGCATAAAGAAATCACTTGTTTCTGAACACTTACCTAATGCATTACCCAATCCTTGAAGTGGATACGTTATGGAAATAAGATAAAGAAGCACCGGCGAATCTACAGTTGACATTGTTTGCATTTCCGATGTGATATGCATCCACTGCCAGATATACCATGGACCCCAGCAAAGCATGAATATTGTCACGTAGAAAATGCCTTGCCATGTCGCTTTCATCGACAGATCATTATTATTATTCGAATTCTCCGTCATGCTGGTAGTAGTCATTCTCCGTTCCTTCGATATGACATGATGTATCAAAACGGATACACTCGCAACGATGATTAAATTGGCAAAACAAATGCATGCAAAATGAGCAATAATGAGCTCCATTGCATTCGATCCACGACTGCAGTCATTGTGGTCATGTTCATAGAGACATCCCTGGGGATATTCAGCAATGCCACAAACGTATATTCCACTATAATTGTATGCTTGATCGAAGAGTGGCTGGATCGCTAGTAAAAGACATATT